>JABUQX010044347.1:0-22775 GCA_015478945.1 Trachelipus rathkii | reverse complement strand
ATTTTTATATAATATATATACCGGTATTATATTATATATATATTATAAATATTATATATATATATATATATATATATTATATATATATATATATATATAATATATATATATATACTTATATATATATTATATATATATTTATTATATTTATTTATTTTCTTCACCGAGGACTTGTTTAATTCCATACTACCCTAATGTTACTGTTCCTTTTTAATCATAATACTTATTTTTATCATTTTAATTATTTTGCCTTTTACAAGAAGATAATAAATATATAATCACATAAACTACACATATATCGCACATCACATTCTTGAGCTTAGTACAGACCCGGGCAACTGAAGAAATTAAACTAAAAGAAACTCAATAAAAACTATTGGGATTTTAAAAAATTTTTTCCCTTACTTTTTCAACCAATATTTACCGCAATTTCAATAAGTAGAAAATTTTTTTTCCCCAAAAAAATTTTTTTTTTTTAAAGGGGGGAAAAAACAACAAAAAAAAAAATAGGGTTTTTTTTTTTTTCCCCCCCAAATATTTATTTTATTTATATATATATATATTATATATAATATATATATATATATATATATATATATATATATATATAATATATATAATATATATATATATATATATATATATATATATATATATATTATATATATATATATATATATATATATATATTATATATATATATATATATATATATATATTTTTATAATATAATATATATTAATATATATTATATATATATATATATATATAATATATATATATATATATATATATAATATATATATAATATATATATATATATTATATATATTATATAGTATATATATATATATATATATATATTAGGGAGTACCGATAGTATCGGCCATTTTTGTGGGTATCGGTATCGTTAATATGGCCGATACTTTTTACTTTTTTCGTGAAAAAATTATTGAAAACTTTTAGAATCAATAATAAATTTACTTCGATATAGATGGCTAATACTAGGTTATGTTTTTTTTTTTCTCGCATTTCCTTTTTAACTTAGTTTTTTAGCGTTTCTCCAACTTGGGTTTTTAGCGTAACATTTACCTATTGGACAGCCATTATTTAATTATTACAGATTTAATCTTCTACTGTTTTTGTATGATCAATAGATTTTTTTTCCTTTTTTTTTTTTGTACGGCATTCGTGAGAGTGTGAGTGCGCGGGTGTTTTTAAACTTTCTGGATTATTCTAATTTTAGATATTTTCACATAGGGTTTTACAATTTTAAAATTTCAGCGTTTTAAATTTAGGTTTTAGCGAACGAATAATTTTTCCTCATTTTTCCTTTTGGTTTTTTTGTTTAGTTTCTGTTCTTGTTTTTTTTTTTTTTTGTTTTTTTTGTGCATTGGAGTGCGTGTATGATACGGATTTGCACAGGCGTGCTTTCTTTTGACTTTACCAACATCAATTGGCTTGCACTCTAACCTGCATCCATGGAAATACCACCTCTCTAACTCTAACCCTATTTTTTGGTTCTTGTCTGAGACACAGATGGACTAAGAATTCATCCTTCAACTCGTTTAATATATCCAACTATAACTTATTTCATAATTTCCGTCTAAAGGGTGGAGTATGTGCCTACGTAAATATAAACACTCCTAAAACACGTCTCGAGAATCTCGAATCTCCTAACTTCGATGTTCTGTGACTAAAATCTCATTCCTTCCTTTCTAATTTACAATAATTTTATGCTTCTGCTACTGTTCTCCTAACAGAACAGATTTTCATGCCTTTTTTGATTACCTTACTACTTCTCACGAGACTGTTATATCTTCTCATCCAAATACTGAGGTCCTCTATTGAGGATTTTCAATGTACACAACACTTGGTTGGGGTTTCCGCTCATACTGATTTAGGTGGGGAGGAAGCCGAATAATTCAGTATTCTCAACGATCTGGAACAACTAATTAAAGAACCTACACACATTCCTGATCGTCCCAACCGATCTTGAACATTTGACCTATGTTGTCACCACTACTCCTCTCTCTAGAAATACAACCACCTTCGCCTCCTATCGGTAAATCGGAGCACAACCTTATATCTTTTATTTTAATACTTTCTCTCCAACACTTCCATCTTGCCCTATGTGGTTTTTCTTGGCACTGTTTGCTCGGGCCGATTGGGGGGCATTTCGTTGCTTCTACGCAAACTATAATTGGAGTGACTGCTTTGACTCTAAGACGCTTTCAGCTTACTGCCGATAAAATTGGAAGTGTAATGTTGACGGGGATAGCAGTTCATTCCTTCTTGGACTAAATCTTTTCTCCTCAAAAATCCCATGGTTTTCGATGCTGGCTTGTTCTCGTGGCCATTCACGGCTAGAGACATGCGTATCGGGTGGGAAAAATTTTCGTTATTTCACCTATCACTCTTGCCAATTTTCATTGTTAGCAGAAATCATTGCAGGATTACTCTTCGTACACCAAAGCGCGACTTTCATTAAAAACGAAAAGTGCGCTGGACTCCTTGGTTCTCCTTACTGACAAATCTCTCTTTGGCCTCTTGCCAAAACATCTCTAACCAACTTCTGTAAATCATCCTTTCCTCCTCTTATTTCGCTCTGACTGATTCTGATTGCTAACTCTCCAACTGAATAAGCCAATCATCTCTTAGGCTTCCTATTTTCCTTCTAACTCAACCCTGGACGATTCTGGCATTCCTCTTCTCCTCCTTCCCCTCTCAGGTGTCCTAGTCCTTTACCTGAAATTTCATTTGATCTGGTGCCATGGGCTCCTTGAAATCTATGAACTTGGGAAGGCGGGTGGCCCGGATGGCATTCCTTCCCGAGTTTTGAGGGAGGTGTGCTTCCGTGCTGACCCAGCCCCTCGTTCAACTATATTCTATATTGCCTCAAAACTAGCACTTTCCCCTAAGTGTTGGAAGCGCGCCATATGTCCAACCTATTCGAAAAAAGGATGCTTCTCGATCCTTCTAACTATCGCCCTATAGCTCTTAACTTGTATTCTATTAAAATCTTTGAAACCCATCTCAACTCTCACTTAATCATCTGGAAATCTCATTCTGCTTGCGCTTGCCAGTTACGCTTTTCGGTGCTCCGAGATCTACTGGCCGATATTACTTTCATTTAACAGATTTTATGGTTTTTCCGCCCTTAGAACTACGGGAAGACGTGTGGTGGCGCTTGACATATCAAAAGCATTTGACCGGGTATGGCGCGTCACTGCTCTCCAAGCTTCCCTCCTTTGTGTTTCCTTCTTCTCTTTGCTTAATTATGTCTAGCTTTCTTTCAAATCGCTCAATTTCGGCTGTTGTTGATGGGGCGACTTCTTTTTCTGTCAATAGTGGTGTTCCTCAGGGTTCTGTTTTATCTCCTACTTTATTCATGTTTTTCCTTATTGATCTTCTCACCTGCACATTAGGGTGGAATGAAAACCGGCATAAAATTTTTTTTTTCGATTTGCAATTTCTAATAGCGGCCAAAAGTTGCCTTTTAGATTCATAATAAAGATTACAAAATTTCATTGGTCTACTACAACGTCTTGAGGTGCCGCAAAGAGCCTAAAAATTTGAAATTTTTTAGAATTTTAATAAAAATTCAAAATTTGGTTTCGTATATTTTTATTAAAGTTATACACAGTTGTACACATTTACTGCGAAGTAATGATGTTTGCAACAATAAAGTCTTCTTAGATTAAAAAAGAAAGACAGTCTGCACAAAATATTATGCACAATAAGAAATTGACTTTAGAGCAAATTTTTGTATTTTTCTCATTTTTTACCAATTTATTATGCATTGTTAACACATGTTACAGTAATTTAAATAAAAGAAAATGAAACAAGGTAAATCGCATATTATGTGGTACATGTAAACAAAAATTCCTTTATAATGAGAACCAAAAATGTAAATCAATTAAATCCTTGATAAGATTAATAATTTCCCAACGTTTGAAAAGGTTTGTTTTTCCCTGCATTGGCACATTGAAATGTTTTTTTTTGCATCGAATTTTAGCATTGTGTATACAATTTTTGCATTAATAAAACCTTCCCCTTCTCTAGAAGATGATCTACAGACAGACAAAGATGACTCAGTAACTAGTTTCCACGGCTTGTCTGTGACATGGGAACCTGGGAAAGCCAATTAATGAGTTCTCTACAACAGTTGATTCTGAGGTTTTCGTAATGAATTGTTTAAGGGAATCATTGGAAATATACTTTGTCATTGGTGGCTCTGTGATTTCAATTTCGTACCATGGGATCATATAAATGCAATCTTTAGCGTCAAAGTCGATTTTTGGGGATTGTAAACTTTCTAATTCCACCTCTACTCTCTGCTCTTGCTTTTAGAAGTCTGCAAACCAAGCTCTCTTATATGTCTGCGCTCATCACATAGTATGGACAAAAGAATATTTTCCGCAGCAGGAAAGTTATCCGTTTCTTTGGATAAACTGCGATCTATTATTTTTTTAGACAGATATTTAGACAGCGTGAGTAAGAAATAAGCTTCCAGAGATGTTTAGAACCATTCGAGCATGAAGGTGTCAATTTAATGTTAAACCACACAGGTGCATAAACTTTTACAATAAAGTTAGCCAGAATTTGAAGGTTGTTAGTAGGTTTTTCAGTTGCCACATACAATCGAAGTATTCGATTTGCTAATGTAAGCCATCTTGAGTTGGCAAGTTTTCCAGGGTTTTTCAAAGATAAATCCAACGAGCAGTTTCCACTAGAAACAGCAATGCACATTTCCATTAAAAACTTCTGATCTGTACTTAAATCACATATATTTTCTAATGAAGGATGGTTATTTTCAATCGTAAAAGGGTACCAACAATGGAAGCTCATGGACAGGTTTTGCAATGCTTACCAGTTCTCTTTAAACTCATTGAACCCTTAGTTTTCCCATCTAAAGAATAAAAAAGGTGGCGTAAAGGCAGTTCGTTATCTTAGAATAAGCAAACAAACCATTGCAGTGATCTTCCTATTTTGTTTTCCAACAACGAAATCACACCATTATTGACTCCAGTATTTACAACTGTTCCATCACATTCAATTGCGGTAAAATTCAAAAGTTGTTCGTTATCTCGGAAAAACTCAATTATGCTCTCTGCAATATCTTTTCCAGGACCAGATCTTGGTGCTACAAGGCCTAAAAACTTTGATTTTGGTTCTTCTATTAGCGAAACATGCTCTTCTGTGGTAAGCATTTTATAAAACTTATTTCCTTTCTTTTCTTGAATAATTGTCTTGTCCTTCCTTTCATCGAAAAACAATCCCCTATTTTCGGTTATCAGACCCTGACTGTCTTGAATGAATAAATTCCGGTTCTTTGATCTTTCTCGTCTAATTTCCATTCGATCGATTACATTACTTTTGTCATCATTATTTATTAAACCTAAATCCTGCAAAGTAGCGCTTGCTACTGCTGCAGCAGCTCTATCAGATATTCCTGTGCGATTACATATGGAGGCAACAGACGGCCGTTTAGTGCACATTTGAGCTATTTTATTGGTTTCTTGTTGTGAAAGACCTGCTAAATTTCTTCATCACTAACGGTGAGCTTTTCTGTCACTTCTTCTTCTTCTTCTTACGTGCTGTCATCACTATCAGTAAACGTTGATGTCATTGTGTAAATTTTGTAAATTTTCTTGGAGTAAATTTAAATTTCCACTGTATTTCTTTACTTTTCCTTGCATCTTTCAATAACAAAGCGTTTGTGGTAACTATCAATATTACCCATAACTTTTCCTGGACGATCGTTGATCTTTCAAAAATTTCTGTTCTAAAAAAGGACTTTTCTTTCTTTTTTACAACTACATTGTTGAAAGTCTAAATATTTGCAGGAAACAATATTAAATAAGAGTTTTGCATGTTCTTCAAATGCTGGCAAGGTTTGAATATGCTTTTTCTGATTCTTTCTTTAAAGTATCTTAACAAATTTCGGTACTTGTCATGATAAGCTTTTATCATTTGTAAAATTCGGGTATTAGAAACTACAGGATTAGAAGCTTTTAACCATCTATTTTCAATTTTTTTTGCTAAAATATACCTAAGATATTTCATTTACAGTTGACTCCTTCGATGATGTATTTGGTTTGAGGTTACGTGTTACAAGAAAATAGCACTTCATTTCATCTTCCTATGTGGCAACATTACTTCACTTAAATCATTAAAACTTCCGAAAATAGGACATTCCACCATTTGTCTAGTGTTAACTTGTTTCGACACGGCCATTTTGTTACACAATAGTAATAACAACGATACACACACTCTCAAAATATACCGTATCACTTACATTGACTCTGAAGTCTGAACTCGGTGAACTTTGCTCGGGAACTAGCGACTACAGCCAGGCTAACGAGTGAACAATTGCACATTGAACACAAAAGCATGCAAATTCATCTTTAATCAAAATATTTATTTTTGACATCTCTTTTTTTTTATCATAACCCTAAAATAAAAAGTCTCAAAAAAAAAAAACAACGTTTGTTCTATTAATAAAAAGATCATAAAAAGTACGAACTTTTGTAATTGGACTTTTATAGTACAAATAAGAAACTAGAGAGAAAGGTTGAAATAGAGCAAAAAATTTTAAAATTTTATGAAATGTTATTGTACTTGCGGCACCTCAAGACATGCTTCGATTACCATCAAATTTTATTTTTGTCTATTTTACATCAAAAGGCAACTTTTCCGCATTATTAGAAATTAAAAAATGAAAAAAAATCTTTTTCGTTTCCACCCTACTGCACATCTAAACTCTATCACTCATATTAATGCTGATGATTCGACCCTTCATTCTTCAACTCGTGATCAATTTCTTGCTACCTCTTTTACTTCAAGAAATGCCTTTCGTCTTAATCTTTCCGATTCTATTCCGCTGATCTGGATAGAATTCAGAGTTGGGTCGTCTCAAGCTTGTGAAATTTAATTCTTTAAAAATCCAACTTCTACAAATCTCCCTCTCGAAGACACCTAACTTTCCTGTCTCTTTCGATGGTTCAACTTCCTCTCCTGGGAACAATATAACACCCTTGGCATTCATAAATCAAAAAAATGTATTGAAACCTCACATCACAACGGTGCCTAGGGCGCCTCAAAGAAAGTCTGAGTCTGTTAGACTGCGAGACTTTTTTTCTTTTCTTAATTACTCCAAAAATCCAAGAGTCACATTCAGCTTTATCTGGAGTATTACACTCATATTTGGGGAAAGAGAACTCCAGTTTCACTCAATCTTTTGAATAAGTGTAGAATCAGAGGCTAAATAGACTATAAACTATCCTGTACTTTCTAAGTTCACTTGACCCTCATAATTTGGGGAGCTATTGTGCTTATTCTTTTATCTATAGCGTACTGTAGTGGCAAGTGCTCGAGGGAACTTTCTACTCGCGTACCACCACCTTTACGACTCCCTCGTAGCACAAGGGGTGCTGCTTCGGC
This sequence comes from Trachelipus rathkii, assembly GCA_015478945.1. Taxonomy (NCBI): domain Eukaryota; kingdom Metazoa; phylum Arthropoda; class Malacostraca; order Isopoda; family Trachelipodidae; genus Trachelipus; species Trachelipus rathkii. Next base: position 15,329 of record JABUQX010044347.1, on the reverse strand, counting down.
ACATGAGTTTTGTGTTTATATTAGTAACTCCAGACTAGTTCGCTCGGTGCTTCTTCTTTCCTGCCACCTTCTGTTCTGGTGGAATTCTTCTTCCATCATCTGTCGTTTCCTACTCAAAATTTGATCTCCCTCCACTTTAAAGCCTGCGGTCGTGCTCATCTGCGTAATTTGCGTTACATGAATTTTTGAGGCGTTTAACACCCCCTCCTTGAATAGGGTTCTGCCCGTTGTAAGGGTGGCTGTCGCAGTAGCCCGACTCCACCCTAATATTATTTCTGAAAGTAACTTATCACTAAATATATATAATATCATTTATATTCATTAATATAATATCTTATTATTTCCTTTTATGCTTCTAATCATATGCACTTTCTCCCATCTAACAATTATACGTATCTTTAGGCTAAAATAATTAGGACTAGTCATTTACAGACCATTATATATTCTGATTTATGTGAAAGTGGACATTTCCACCACAAACCCAGGTTTTGTCTTCTTTGCTGGTCAGAGGAGTTACATTATCTCTGCGGAAGTAAGTCTTCACAGTTTCCAATCTTGATGTTAGATGTGTAACCAGCAGCTCCATTGATTTATGAGTGCTAACCCCCTTTTTCTTTCACAGACTTTTCTTCAATCAGCAGATCATCTTTTCAAGACCTTCACAGTACCCTTGCTGAGGGATAATTCCCATAGGGTAAGCACTCATTTTAGCTTCAATATCATTCTTATTTATTTTTCACTCACTGTAATAACAGCATGGAGCTTCTCTATATTACTTGTCTGATTACAGGTGCCAGTCTTGGGAGCACTTCACTATCTGCTATTCTTGGGAGCATCAGTCTTTGCCAGTCTTGGGACCATCATATAGCTACTATTTTCTGGCCTCATTTTTGTGCCTCATTCCCATTCTGCTTTTGGTCTTGCTTCACCTTTACTGATCCAATTGGACTTTTCATCAACTGCAAGGCAAGGATTATTAAAGAAGATCAGAAATACTTCCCAACCAAGTTGAGTTACGGTTCCTATTTCTGCATCTTACACACACAGACAAATTAACTCAATGTTCCATTATTATTTATATTCTATGTAAATAATATTTGGAAATTTGAACATACAGTTCCGTCTGTAATTACTCTTAATGCAGACCATGATTTTACAGGACCTCGATAGGTCACGAATGATGTAATTAGCTTCCCTCCCTTAAAAGTTAGTTTTTAAATAAAATTAGAAAAGGAAGCATTTTGTTTCTCCCCCTTCTACTCAGTTAACGTTTAATGATTACTTATTTACGGAGGGAGAGGAAGTCATTCAAATCAAAGAAGTTGCTGATGAATAATTTGCTGCCTAGATGTCTTATTAGTTCGTTCTGGTAAGAAACTTGTTTACCGTTAGAAAAAGCTTAGGCTAATTAACAAACTAACAGAACCGTAGAGCTACAGTGATAGTTATAGTATTAACTTACTAACTGACAGTATAGTTTTTCTATTAACCTAATAACCGGTGGATTAGATCATTACCGTCCTTATTAGTATCTGAACGCAGTTGTAGTCATAGTATCAGATTTTAGTTCTGAGTTTAAGTGTGAATGTTTGGGGACTTTCTTTCTTCCGGGTCATTTCAGTTCGGAGCGCCATAACTTCCCTTGCGGGCTTCAGATTCACTGAGTGCTTCGTCACTCTTCCCAACAGCGTCGAACCCTCAACGATTGCCTGGATAAAAGCAATGTTGGGGACAAGAAGGAACACGTATGACTGATTTTTGAATGACTTGAATAGTGGTAGTAATAGAGTTAGGTCAGTAGATCAACCTTACCAGTAGTCATAGTCATAGTAGTCATTATAGTTTTATAGTTATAGTGGTGGTAGATAACGAGTACCAGAGCAGGCTAACTCGAGATCTACGCAGCAATATAAAAATTCATACAATAATTTTGTTCGAATTTCTAAATTAGATACTGCTTGCTTTATCCAGATTTCACCTTCTCTGTCGCAAACACCTTTCTTTCTTATCATCATTTTTTTTGTCATAATATTTATTTTTGTGATATACTGATATATTGACTATATTTGAAATATAATATCTTGCCTAACCATAATGCAGCCTTCTAACAGATTTTCAGAGTTGCAGAGTTTGAATGGGGGCGGGAATGGTGATGATGGGGAGAGGGTTGTTGCGGGAGCGCAAGTTTTGGTGAATGTGGGTGATGAAGTGGAAGATTTACCTCCAACAACACAAAGGGAAATGTTGGATTTTATCAGGGAAAAGGAAGAGAAAGAGAAAGAACAGAGACGAGACCCAGCTTTCGCTCGGGGTCGTCCTTCTAATATAGAACCTGTGTCAGATACTCCTTTGCAGGAGTTTGTAGCTACAATGACACAGGAATTCAAGTTCCTGAAGGAGGAGACTGCGTTGTTGCGAGCGCAGCAACAACTACAACCAATACAACAACCTGCTAGGGTTGTTCCTCCCAGTGGTATTGTTCCTGGTACTGTTCCTAGTACAACTGATCTGTTGGGAACAGACTTTTCGTTATTAAATTTTGGTTCTCCTTCTGGTTCTCCAGTAATAGCTATGTCGGAACCTAATCCATACACGACAGCTCATGTTTATGGAGTGTCACCCTCTGACGCTGTTTACACGACGTACACGACACCCCTTAATACACAACCGACTGACGTGACTTACGTTCAGACAGCAACGATAAACTCTCCTTTCCAAAGTCAAGGTATCTTTGAGCCTTTGACTTCCAGTATTTCCGCAATGCCGATTCCAGTTGCTGCAGTATCAGCACCATCAGATCATCGTCAACATGGATCAACAGGTCCTGCAGGACAAATTGACAACAGACCTTATTTTTCACCACCACCACCAACATACAACACAGCCAATAATCAAGTACCACCGCAGTTCTTTGCTCCTTCTAGATTGGACGTTTTAGAACGACACATGCTTCTGATGTCACAATCCATATTGTATCTGGCTGAAATAGCAAAGAATTCGCGAAAGGTCAAGGTGGTAGATCCAGGAAAGTTCAAGTACGAAGCTGACCAGGATCTTGTTAGTTACTTCGCCGATTTCGAACAATTCTGTTCATTCAACTACCCTAACTCGCCTCATCAGTGGTTGCGCTTGTTAGGAAGACAACTTGAAGGTTCTTTCCTTCAGTTGTATCAGCTCATCATCAAGGATGATAGAAATTATGGATCTGTTAAAGAAACTTTGCTGGCTTGGTTCCACCAAGAAGAAAAACGGAAAAATGAGCATAAGCTAAAAGCTTATCATTCAGCATACAGAACACCAGGCGAGAGTATCCGTATGTATGCTCTTCGCCTAGAACATCTAGCCAAGAAAGCATATCACGGTCTAGAAATGAGAGAGCATGATTCCTTACGAACTGCTTTTCTCCTCAGCCTACCTCCTTATGTAGAGAAACGGATTTCAGAATACATCAAGCAAATTGAGGAGGATAGTACTGAACGTGTACTCTGGAGTAAGATTGTAAGCTTAGCCGATTCTTTCGATCGCGATTACAACAAGGGTAAATCTACAGTAGCAGTTTCCAACAATTATACTCCAGAGCGAAATAACAGTAAAACGGATCAATCAAAGACTGACCTTGACTCAACAATCACGATTGACATTGTAAATCCTGGTTGGTCCGATGTTCTTCAGAATACTCATAATGGACAAAAGTCTCACAACAAAGAGAAAACATATCATAACACAAATCAGAATAAGAAATCTTATCCCTCATCCACTAACAGTTCAAATAGTCGGTTTTACAGAGATTCCCAAAACACTAGCCGACGCAGTCACAACAATACACAGACACACACATATCGCAACGAGAACACTAACAGAAATCACCTCTGTTGCGATTACTGTGAGAAAGTTGGGCACACGATGGATGAATGTTACAAGTATCTCGGGATATGCTCGTTATTGCAGAAAAGCAGGGGCATGTAAGGATGAATGTAGATCCTTAAGATCTCCTCCACGTACAACACAAACAAATTCTGGTAGAGTGTGTCCGTTTTGCAAGGGCCCACATGCCGGAATTAATTGCACACACAGAACACCACCGCGCAATCAGACTCAGAGGAATACACATAACAGATCACCACAATCCTCTGGTCAAAACAGGAAACATAGTAATTCCCCACGCGCGGACAATACACACCAGCAGTCACGAACTAATACACGTGACACTCCGCTTCCGCAACGAAAATTTCTGGACCCATGCGATTGGTGCAAAAAGTCGCACTATGAAGGAAAATGTATGGGCCCATCAGAAGCAGATCAAGCGGGAGCTTTAAACTCCAAATCTCCCCGGAAATGAGCCATCCGGTGGAGACGAATTTACAGCAGTCCATGTTGAACCATATAGTGGCTCCTCATGCAGAAAAAATAGTAGAGGATAGCAATAGTGCTAGTTGTATTGTAGAAACCTTAGCGGTTAGTAGTAGTGCTAGTCCTTCTCTTACAGATACAGTATCAGTTAGTAGTAGTGTTGTTCATAATTCTCTTTCTAAACCAGTAGTGGTTAGTAGTAGTGCAGCATCTGTAGTCGTTAGCAGTAGTGTCAGTCTTCCTAAGTTAGAACCTGTAGTGGTTAGCAGTAGTGATAGGCGCACTCAAGCTAGTGATACAGATGAGATGAAAGAGATAGTGAATAGTGATGTGTATCATGTGAATCTAAGTGTAAAAGCGGATGATATGATCATTGACATTAACCTTTGCCAAGCGGATGTAGAGCCTTTGATTGTGTGCGTGGCATTAGAGGATAATAGTCCAAACATATATGAATGCCTCGTTGATAGTGGAGCAGGGGTTAGTCTGGTGAGTGCAGAGGTCATATCAAGTCTGAAAGAACCAGTAGAACTTTTGCCTGCCGCAAAAGTAGGGGTTAGAGCAATCAGTGGGTTTGGCAGAAGTACTCGCATTCCTATTGATTATTATGTGAACTTTAAGCTAAGATTTCAGGGAGGTTATATAACTCAATCCACTGAATTCTTTGTAGTTCCTTTAAAGTATATGCAGTTTGCCTTAATAATGGGAACACATTCACTCAGGGATAACGATTTACTGCCGGATTTAGCTAAAAAAGAATTAGTTCATAGAGTAAATGATGATGTGTATGTTGTAGCTTCCGGAATCAGTCGCCACAGTTTGCAGACTCATCCTCAAATATGTGTTGTAAAAGTAGTGAATGGAAGGATGATAGCAGATTCTGATATCAATGAACTTGATATTATACACAATCAAGCCAATGATAAGGATTTAAAACTGATTATAAGGAGTTTACAAACTAATGATAATCAGGGTTGGCTTAGAATTAACAGGGTTTACAGACAATACAAAGCCCAGCTTGTATTTGAAAGTGGAATACTTTACCACAAGCTGAAGTCGGGAGAAATGTTATATGTCATCTCTCTAGATTTCCTTGTGCATATAGTTTTAGGCCTTCACTTTTCCTGTGCCCATATTGGGCGTAATAAACTCCTTCAATTAATTTACAAGCACTTCTGGCACCCACGAGTAAATCGGGTGGTTTCTGACATTGTGAGGTGCTGTCCAATCTGTCAAAAACAGAAAACATTTTCTTCAGTTATGACACCTCCAATGTTAAAAATTTTAGCAGAGTACCCATTCGACCTTTGTGCCATGGACTTGTTGCAGTTTCCTCAAACAAGTTCAGGTAACAAGTACTGCATGGTCCTTATTGACCACTTTTCCAAGTGGGTTTCTGTGGTACCTCTATCTAATAAATCTAGTTTTTCTGTTTCTAATAAATTAAAACATCAGGTTCTTCCATTTCTTCCGAAAGTTCCAAATAGAATTCTTACAGATAACGGCACTGAGTTCACTTCTCAGACGTTTCAAAATGTTCTTCAAGAACATAACATCAAGCATATCCGAACCTCTCCTCTCCATCCAGCAAGTAATGGAGTTTGTGAGCGTTTCAACAGAAGTCTGATACAAATAATCAAATGCTTGGTTCTTGAAAATCCCAATGGTTGGGATGAGGAACTTTCTTCTTCTGTCCTCATTTACAATCACACTTCACACAGTGCTCTCGGTATTTCACCTTCTGATTTTATTCTACAGAAAGCACATTCTCCAACCCATAGCTTTCCCCAATATTGGAAAGAAGGGAGTGTAAATTTTCGACCTTTCCGTGTAGGACAGAAAGTCGCTAAAAAAGTCATCCATACAGGTCATAGCACCATTCAGAAATTTAAGAGCCGATGGGAAGGCCCATATATTGTCACCGAAGTTAATGATAACAAGGTTACGTACCTTGTTAGACGTGCTAATGACCTTGCTAACAGGTTACAGAAAGTCCACTTCTCACATTTACGTGGGTGGATTGATATACCAACATATCTGCGCAAGTATTTGTCGCGTAACCCTGAGATTCGCGAGAAGTTCTTCACTGATGACGACGAAGAAAATGAAGTGGATGAAGATACAGATGACTCTGACGTCATTTCAGTTGCAGATAGTACTTCCGTTTCAGGCGATGAACCTGACCCATTTCAACCAATCGACGAAGAAGAGGAGGAAGATAATGATTTTGAGGGTTTTCTCCCTACAAACCCCATATCTTTAGAGCTATTTTCCAAATTACCTGATTTGTTGGATCAAATAGACCAACTCAATTCTGACACTTTTAGTTCATCAGTCCCTTATGTAGGAACACCAGTCCTTTCGCCTACTATTGTTCAGCCTCCTCGTTCTCAAACCAGAGTTGCTTTTGCTGTACCTCCAGTTTCCAGTGAAATAGAAGATTCTTCTCGAACTTCTGTTGTTCCACCTTTAACTTTAGAGCAGTATTTTCCTGATACTTCTCAGATTCCAACTCGTAGTCTTAATACTTCTATGAATGAGACTATTTCTTTTACTGAATCATTATCAATGGACTACCATGATTTATACACTCATGTGTATCCTCCACACTTACAAGTCTCTTCTGTTCTGACTTCTCATAGTCATGTTGTGTCACCAGTTTCCATATCACAGCCACCGTCTGTAACAAACCCAAATGTTGTAGCGTCGCATACTGTTGATTTTGATGGAGCGTCTTTCTTAAATGCATATTTCAGGGAGAGACCTAGCTCGAATCTCCTTGATCCTTCAGCAGTTCTTAGTAGTTCTATTACCCATCAAGAAGTCACGCCTCCACCTTTTCCATCTTTTCAATTCAGTAGTACTTCTAGTACTCATCGTACAGACTTTTCTGGTTTCCGTTCCAGTTTTCCGTCTTCTTCCCCTTCTGTATCACATCAGATCTCTTCACTGTCCCAAACACCACCTGCTCCATACACTGTAGTTGGTGAGGTTCTTGGTGGTGATTCCGTTAATCTTCAATTGGATGACAGTGACTTACAATTAGTGCATATAGAGGAAGAAGATTTGGAGAGATTCAATTTTCCACCACGTCCATTCACACGACGTATGGGACCGGTACCTGATTTACCGAATGTTATGGAAATTCCAATTGAATATATACAGAGAAGACGACGAAGCAGTTTATTGTAGTTATGCTTCTGAATTAACCGTTATCCGACATGATTTTCTTCAAGATATCTTCCAATATCTTCTGGTTCTCACATTGATCTCTACCTCAAGATATCTTCAAATATCTTCTGGTTCTCATGCTGTTCACTGCCACTTGTGTTCTTGTGGTATTCCGTTCTCCTCATTGTCATCTGGTTCGTTTTCTGTTCTCTTTCTGTTTCTCTGGATGTTCTGTGGGTGGTGAATTTGTGTGTTAGAGTGAGTGTGCATGTGTGCTGGGGATAACCACCAGTGCATGTACAATGGTGATGACACATTCATTCATCTCATCTCCTTTTCATCCACATTAGTATCAAAAACATAACTTCTTACACTAGTAGGGTTCTTACAGTCATCTCAGCCTCACTGAAAACAAAGCCTATAAGATCTATAAGAACAGTGTTTGTTGGTTGTAGCATTTATATATTATTATTTTCTATTAATGTAAATATAATATTTCTCGGAAGTGTCCGATTTTTTATTATTTCCCCCATTAGGCATTATTAAATATTTATTTTGCATATTACATATTTACATATCTGATTACCAGAATTTACAGTGTTGAAGGTTTGCCTTAGTAGCAATTCAACCATATTTTATTTTACCAACAAACCGGACGTTCTTCTTAAACTCAACTTTGTTTCATTTTTTTTTATTTTTCAGTACCCAGACACTTTTTAGTTATAGGATTATTTTTATATTTGATTTTTTTTTGTAATTGTAAATATTTAATTAAAGTTAAACTAAATCAAATAAATAAATAAAAAAGTGAAAATATGAAAATATTAATGAAAAAATAAAATTTAAAAAACTTTTTGAAATTTGTAAAACTTTTTTGAAATTTGAAAAAAAAATTAATATATCAGCATCGCTGAAAAACAGTGTTCCAAAACTTTGAAAGTGTAAAAAGTAAATAAATAAAATACTAAATAATATAATGTGTATAAAAAAGAAATGATTAATTAATTCAGAAAAATGACTGATAATAATTTTCATTATTAAACCCATTAATACCGAATCAAATAATTGAAAATAAGTTATAAATATTTGAAAATTCAGAAATCAGAAACGATAATTGTAAATAATAAATTTAAATCGTTAATAATTAAATTAAAATAATGGAACATCATTTTTTTTATATATACATATTACACAGATGCAATTAATAGAACCAGTATATTTCTTCTCCTTGCAGAAATGAAGACTCTCTTAGCTGTCGGCGCCAGTGAGCTGGATCTCCTTCGCCGTGAGAAGAAGTGGTTAAGAGATGAATTTGCCGTTCATGTCAGGATTGATTTTTACCCAGGACGCGTTATCACCGAATGTCCTGACCGCGTCGAAGCCCTCATGACTGCAGATGTTGATTACATCCTTATTTGGGCACTTACAACATTAGCCTGGCAGAAAAAAGAAATTTCCAATGGAGATAAATCAGTCACAGTCTTTGAGCCGGTCGTCAATTTCACTGTTGAAGAGGTACCTGCCATTATGGAACGCATAACAAAATACGCCAGAAAAAAGAATCCAAGGGTGAGAGTCTATCTACTCATACCACCAGCCAAAGACATGTATGTTTTCAACCAGAAGAGGATTATCAAAGCCTGGGGACCCGCCTTTGCCGACCACCTTAAGAACGATGCCACCCTGTCACCTCGGATGATGAGAGAGCATTCGATTCGTTCTCTTACCCGTTTTGAAGACCTGGCATATTCCAGATTTAAATGGGTCGACAAGACTGTTTTACGAGGTAGTGAAATATTTAATTATTATTATGGAACAACCAGAAACAGCCCAGAGTATAAGAACACACCGCATATCAGATATATTAAAAAGAGGAAACTGTACCTTGAATCTCCAATGCTTTCTGACGGATTACACGCCAATCGTCTGTTCTTAGAACAGCTCTTGCGGAAATATAGAAGCTTCTTCACTACTTCCAGACCACGACTTTCTGACCATCGTTCACGTCGTTCATCAACTAGTCGGTCTTCTCATCCGACTAGAAGTGAGGAACGGGAGCGGATCATCCAGTCGGCGATTGAGCCTCCTCAGCCGTCTACCTCCAGAACTCTGACCAATATCGAAAGACGGTTGGGTGCTGCTCCGTTTACCGGTTTGCCTCCTGCTGCTTTTGTGCCTCCACCACAGTCACCTCCTTTCTGTACAGTTCCATCGACTCCTCGATTGGAGTATCAATCAAATCCCTTGAGTCATCGTACTGACTACTTATCTGGTACTGTTGCACCTTCATCAACTCGTTCGTCATTCCAGTCTCAAGTGGTTTTGTCCGATCAACAACAGGATGACCACTGGCGGACAAAATTGCGAAGGTTGCTTGTAGAAGATGGATATGGAGGGTTATCAGTACTCCGTCAACACTCCATTCTCCAATCACTACGCAAAAGTCTTGACGAGGAAGAAAGCCTGTTACAGCCACTCCTTTCACGCTTTCCTCATTGATTTACATAGATTTACATAGTTGTTAATTTGCAAGTTTAGTTTTAGTTTTCTTTTGTAAATATTTTGGTGTCGGTTTTGTTTGTGTGTGACTTTTGTTGGACTATTTCAGTCCGTCCCATTTCAGTTCTTTCAGTTTCAGTTCTCCGATGGAGACCTTCATCTCTCCGCTGCCCTTCCACTCCTTATTATTTAATCTTCAGCTCTTCAGTATTTCAGTTTCAGTACATCATGATTATAAGAAATTTGAGTGGGGGCGTAATTTTAATGCGGGGGGATGTAAGGGTGGCTGTCGCAGTAGCCCCGACTCCACCCTAATATTATTTCTGAAAGGTGCATCACTAATATATATATATTTATATTCATAATTATATATCTTATTATTTCCTTTTATGCTTCTAATCATATGCACTTTCTCCCATCTAACTAATTATCTATCTTTAGGTAAAATAATTAGACTAGTCATTTACAGACATTATATATTCTGATTTTATGAAAGTGGACATTTTCCACCACAACCCATTTTTGTCTCTTGCTGTCAAGAGGAGTTACATATCTCTGGAAGTAAGTCTTCACAGTTTCCAATCTTGATGTTAGATGTGTAACCAGCAGCTCCATTGATTTATGAGTGCTAACCCCCTTTTTCTTCACAGACTTTTCTTCAATCAGCAGATCATCTTTTCATCTTTTAAAGACCTTCACAGTGCCCTTGCTGAGGGATAATTCCCATAGGGTAAGCACTCATTGTAGCTTCAATATCATTCTTATTTAATTTTCACTCACTGTAATAACAGCATGGAGCTTCTCTATATTTGACTTGTCTACATTACAGGTGCTATTCTTGGGGCATTATCGCCTACTGCTAGTGTCTGGACAGATTTCAACTTTGCTATTGTAGGGCGCACGCTCAAGTGCCAGTCTTGGGACCATCATATAGCTACTATTTTCTGGCCTCATTTTTGTGCCTCATTCCCATTCTGCTTTTGGTCTTGCTTCACCTTTACTGATCCAATTGGACTTTTCATCAACTGCAAGGCAAGGATTATTAAAGAAGATCAGAAATACTTCCCAACCAAGTTGAGTTACGGTTCCTATTTCTGCATCTCACACACACAAACAAATTAATTCAATGTTCCATTATTATTTATATTCTATGTAAATAATATTTGGAAATTTGAACATACAGTTCCGTCTGTAATTACTCTTAATGCAGACCATGATTTTACAGGACCTCGATAGGTCACGAATGATGTAATTAGCTTCCCTCCCTTAAAAGTTAGTTTTTAAATAAAATTAGAAAAGGAAGCATTTTGTTTCTCCCCCTTCTACTCAGTTAACGTTTAATGATTACTTATTTACGGAGGGAGAGGAAGTCATTCAAATCAAAGAAGTTGCTGATGAATAATTTGCTGCCTAGATGTCTTATTAGTTCGTTCTGGTAAGAAACTTGTTTACCGTTAGAAAAAGCTTAGGCTAATTAACAAACTAACAGAACCGTAGAGCTACAGTGATAGTTATAGTATTAACTTACTAACTGACAGTATAGTTTTTCTATTAACCTAATAACCGGTGGATTAGATCATTACCGTCCTTATTAGTATCTGAACGCAGTTGTAGTCATAGTATCAGATTTTAGTTCTGAGTTTAAGTGTGAATGTTTGGGGACTTTCTTTCTTCCGGGTCATTTCAGTTCGGAGCGCCATAACTTCCCTTGCGGGCTTCAGATTCACTGAGTGCTTCGTCACTCTCCCCAACACCGTGAGTGGCGGTGACAACTGTAAAAAAAAAAAAAGTAAATAAAAGGTTCTAATAAGGAATTTCTTAAGCTAGCTGAAACCCCACAAGAATGGCATCTCGACGGTGAACCACTTCTAGAATGCAAAAATTGAAATGCAAAACAAGGAGATTACTTGTTTGAAAAAAAAAAAAAAAAAAAAAAAAAAAAAAAAGATTCACAGAAGTGCAAGCCGCCTATCTGCAACCCCTGGCTACAGCACTGATAGTGACGATGGTGGCTTTTCAGCAAATAAACCTACTAAAGATTGAGGATTTGGATATGTTAGACTGTTGATAAGTCATGGCCGAAATTGCATTGACATCTAATTCCACCTTCAAAAAGGATCACACCAAGAACCTCTGCAAAACTGAAGAGAGAGCACAAGGAGCAAAGATAATTCAAATTTGCAATCTGTGAAAGAGGCAGGGATGGGCTCTACGAAAAACATGAGATGCTGCCTACAGAAGAGATCCTTTCATGTGGTGGTGACATGAAAATGGGCCAAGGTTCATTATTATCCAGTGCCTGCAGGCAAATAATTATCAGGACCTCCTTCATCAGTCGAGAGAGCGAGGCGCATTTATAGTGTAAGGTTAGGAATGTAAACACCTCAAAAAGGAACAGGCTCTGCCAGATACTAGTAAAAACTTAATGTTTTTGCATCACAATTTGTGAATTTTAGAATTTGAGTATGAATGATATCTATCTTTATCTAAAGGAGTATATTATTATGTCATGTTTGAGTAATAGGCGTTTTTTTATTTTATCTTTCAGCTGATTAATTTGAGGTCTCTTCTTCATTATTTTTCATTCTTTATTATTATAGCTAGTTAAAGAATCTTCTTGCAAATTGTAAATTCATGTTAAAACATAAAAATCTAGTAGCTAACTTTGTTATACTTACTGGGAAAAAATGGAGGAAAAGGCAATATTTTTTAATAAACACAACATAAAAATTATTAATATTTTATTATTTTGATTTATCATTCCTTAAAGATACTATTTTTTAATTTATAAAAAATAAAATGTTTTTGGGCACAACCAAAAATGAAATATAAATGACTAAGTATTGGTTTGTACAGGGAATGCAATCCTGAGTTGCCAACAGTACACAAATGTTCTATCTTTTTACACTCTTGTATTATTATTATTTTAATTAAAGTATCGGTATCGCGTATCGGTATCGGGGCACTAAAAAAAAATAGCCGGTATTCCGTATCGGATCGGCCTCTTTTTTGTATCGGTTACATCCCTAATAATATATATATATATAATATATTATATATATATAATATATATATATATATATATATATATATATATATATATATATATATATATATATATATATATATACACACCCCACAATTGTTCACCTAGCCATTGGTGGGAGGGCTCTCTTGGACACTCAGGCGGGATATACTGCCCTTCCGTTTACTGTCGAAGAAAAAATTTTTTTTTTTCTCTCCAGAGAGGTAGATGAATGCCGATGACACCCTTCCTTATGGAAGGGGCACCAGGCATCATCTGTGCTGAAAGGGTGTGAGCCGCATCACCCGTACGTGATTCAGTACACACGACCTAGCCCCAGGTTTGGATCTTTTTCCCTGACCTCCCTGGAACATCTATAATAAGAGACTTCCCACTGCTTAACGCTTCCCTCCGGGCACAAACCTCATAGGGTTCGACACCCATGAGGGGGGAGCCCTTTAATATAATATACACATGGATAACCTTACGATGCCTCGGATACTGATGGATTTAAAGATTGCAGAAACCGGACTGATCAATGGTCTTTCTACTCTCAATTGTACTTCGAACATTGATGCTGTGACTCCCTTCACTTCACCTGGAAGGCCTCTGCCTGTCTCCGGCGATCAGTCGCCTGACACGCCCTCTACATCCCAGGTGCCCAAACGATCGGGGCAAACCCCCCAAAGGTGCCCTGTCATAGTCATTGTCATTCGTTCACTCCATATGCTGCACCCCCTCCAGGAATACCAGCGGATACATCATTTCCACTGTATTACATACTGCGATCCACTACCTTCAAAGCTCTTACTGCTGAGCATAGGAGCATTCTTAGCGATGCACTTGAAGAAGCTTTGGGAGTTGAAGACCCTCCAGTCATATTAATGAGAAATGGGTCCCTTCTAGTTCAAGCTGCTAACCGGAAACAAAGTTCTATTTTGTCATCCTTGTTGTCTCTCTTAAATATTCCTCTTATTTCTATTCCTGATGAAATAAGAAACACATCTAAAGGCACTATTTATTGTTATGAACAGAAAGACAAAGATACAGCTGTCATTATGGGAAATCTATAAGATTTTCTGTTACAAACGTTTATAGATTTCCCCCTTGGGACACTCCTGGCACCCCAAATCCTTGTTTGCTGCTGACCTTTAATAACCCACCTACAAATCTGAAAATAAGGTTTACAAGTCACACTGTTTGCACGTTTATCCCTCGACCCAGGCATTGCTTTAAATGTCAACGGTTTGGTTATCCCCAAAAATACTGTAGGAGACCGGATGACATATGCCCAGTGTGCGGGGAATTATTTCACACTCCTGTGAAAATATCCCTAACTGTAGAAACTGTGGAGGACCTCATAGGGCTTCTTCCTTCAAATACCCGTCTTACCTGTTTGAACAGGAGGTTTTTTAGTTATGTCCCATACATAAATTGAGCAGGGGAGGTGCCATATGCCAGCTTGATGAAAAATATCCTATAAGACCAAGGCAATCTTACATCACAATTACAGCTGCCCCCATACCTCTGCGTGTTGATCCACTGACACAACCCCATCCTAGTAGAACTCCTCTCCCAAATCCCAGCGAAACTCAGCCAGTTACTGTATCCTATCTGCTTGTATTGCCCACACCATGACATATATTAAGGTTCCTCAATTGAACAAAAGAGCCCCTATGACCAATCTCTCTATCCAAAAGCTATTAACAACCCTATCCCTTCGAGTACTAGCCTTCAACAAACCAACAATGAAACTAAGCTGGTTCATCCAACACAAAACTTGGAAAATATTTCTTTGCAAAACACACTGTCCCATACCTACCCAATAGGTTCTCTAAACTTATGCAAGAGGATGGCCTCTTTGTCCCTTAATATGCCTCCCACTATTACTCAAATTCCTGAAAAAGATGTTCCTAAACAAAGGAAAAACAATAAAGAAAACAGCTTAAACCGTAAGTCAAAATACCAAAGCATCCAAACATTTCTAAAACAAAAACACAGTAACCCAGATGTAAAAAATGTAACTCAGATCTTGTTGGCAAGAGCACTGGACTAGTGATCAGAGGGGGAGTGAAAACTTCAGAAATATAAAGCGAGCATTGAGTGCAGTGGTCTTCCCTCCCACAGACGAAAGCGCCCTTACATTGAGGTGATACTTGCACGCCTTCCTTAATTTGGCCACACAATATACACTCACAAGATCACTTACTAGTCACAGGGCAGCCATCCTCCCATTTTTGCAAAATTTTGCTGTAGCCGATACCCTTTGCAATCTGTTATCTCT
>JABUQX010044346.1:0-35000 GCA_015478945.1 Trachelipus rathkii | reverse complement strand
CATACGATCTCATTTTTGCGGCCACAGCAATATCTCGATATCTTAGCATCACACACAGTATCAGGCAATCTAATCAACATATCAAGAACTTGCAATGATCTCTAAAACTTAACATACTCAAAAGCTCAAGCAGAAAATAGCAACACATCTATATCAGTGCACAACAAACAACATAAATAACAGGAACTCCTAACATACAACACACACACAACTCGTACAACAACATACACGGTTAAAATCGACAAAAGCAGAATCTGGACACACTACGAGTACCACATTTGAAGAACAGGTGTCAAATAACGTTGAAGTATATCAACCTTTAGACTCTTCTAACTGAGTTGCTAGATATATGTAGCTGAAATTTCTCTCGATTTAAAAATTTTGGTGCAACGCAGGGTTAAAAGTCGGGAATATTGGCTTTGGTCAAAGGATGAAGAATAACAAAGGATTTATAGAACAACAATAGAACCCATCCGAGTAAAATGCATCAAAAAGCGTAATTTGAGAAAAAAGGAACAAATCTACCTAGTAAAAAACAAGACCTCAACCTAAAAATCCCTCATAAGAATAAGAAAAATACGAAAAAGTAAGGAATATACATTAGCATGAGATGAAAGTGAAATATAATAGATAAATTCGAATAACCTCAGTAATATAAAATTCTAATATAGATTGTAGAGAGGTTAAAAGTTTAAGAGAATAGCAGTGTTCAGAATCTCCTAGATATACTCCGAATATCCCAGAACCTGTTTAATTTTAGCAACGATAGCGCATCACGTTGCAAATTTATCTCAGTTTCCACTTTCAGTAATGTGGATACCTGAATTGAAAGCCTTCGGTTCTATCTGATTCAGGTGCTTTTTTTTAAGGAAATAATAATAAAAATCGGGATGCTAAGATACGTCCAGTACTTTCTTATTAAACGGCAGGAATATTTTATTTGATATGAGGTGTGAATCTACTTGGATATACTTATCCAATTTTATACGCTAATGAAAGAGCAGCGGTATAATTAGGTTAGATACTTTAGAACAAATTTAATACTTAATAAATATCTGGAACGCTTTTCCTTCATTAACTCCCTTAAATTTTTAAAATTTTAGGTGCAACTTATATATATACGAAGAGAAGTTTGGGAATTATTAAATTTTTTAAATCGCTTTTAAAGTGTTTAAACAATCGGTACATGACATAAATTATATTACATATGCCCTCCAGTCAGAGCTCATGACTTTTCCCAACGAGGGACTATTTTTGCACACCTCCTTTTATGGTATGTCAAAACTGAAAATGATAAATTTTCCGTTCTTCTTCCATTTATAACTTAAAATATCAACCTCAAAATGAGATGTTATCACTTCATCTGACATAATATTAAATAATATTTAAAGGAGGAGAACATTATATTCAAAGATGAATAAAAGAGATATCTATCAAAACATAAGGAATCTATAATTAAGAGATTAAAGAGAAAGTGTATATTATTTTATTTTCATGTAATAGTCTTGAAAATCTTATTTTTCTTATAAAAATATTTCATAAGTTTTTAGAGCCATAAGTTAGATTTTGTAGACTGTCTACTTAAAAATTCAATTTCATCATACCCATAAAAATTTTGTACCGGAGAATTAATGATTTCTAACTTACTAATGAGGACGAATATATACTAGGAACGAGAAGCCCTGGGAACAGGCATTTGAATATATATTTAAAATGGCCCCGGAGGCCGGTGAGTCCTGGAGACGTCGGCCCAATTTTATCATAAGTATGTCTGAGGAGCCTGGGCAAGTCTGAACATAAATCCTTTGGCCACTATGGGCTTTGAGCTACTTGGTCTTTTCTATATTTGGTCATGAACTTTCTTTACGTATTGTTCTCTCAAGAAATTCTATTGGGCTCATTTGTTTTCAATTATATTCGACTTTTCCAATTTTGAAGTTTAGTTATAATTATTGATTATATTATTGCTAACGGAATTAATTAATATATATTTATTATTATACATTATAAAATTACTAGTTTAATATTAATTATTACTGTATATTATAAGCTAATATAATTACATTTATATTATTGTTTCCATTAATATTTTATTTCATTACCGCCCATTCATTAGTAACATTGTGATCTATCTAACTGAGTTTGACTTCAAATTCATGACTATCATATTAGATATTACTTTATTATAATTATTTATGGCCATTCCTCTTACCGATCCTACAACTAAAGTTCCCTCGACTTTAATTAATATTTAAAATAATAGAGATCATTAATATTAATACTCATTTGATAATTAATACTATGCTATTGCATGCCGGAATCTTATTATCAGCTGATAGCGTTTAATGAATAACAGAAAAATTTCTTTTTTGGATACTATCGCATATATTTAAATAATATAATCATTAATATATACATAATTAATATTAATATATAATATATATTAATATATTATAATTAATTATTAATTTGATAAAAAAATTTTAATATTATTAATTAGTAATATATTTTAAGTAAATATAATATTAATATTATTAGTAGATCATTATATAATCATATAATATATTCTTATCTTATATAATGGGCTCTCTATCAATTTATTGTTCATTTTTCTAAAAAAATAGTTACACAGCATAAAAAAGAAAATAACAAATTTAATATATATATAGGTGATATATTAATAAGCAAAATCTTGATAATTATATTATATTTATATTAGGATATATATATATAATTTAGTAGCGAACTTACTTATATCTCGTTAATGCACTTAAATAATAATATTAATATTATTTATATTTTATACTTTAATAATTATATATATTATTAATATATATAATATTATATTATAATAATATTTAATTAATTATATATAATATTTTTATTTTATTATTTATTATTAATAGCATAAAAGAAATATAATGACAAAATTTATTATTAGTATTATTATATTATATAATTATAAATAATATATAATAGATATAATATTAATATAATATTATAATTAATATAATATATTTAATTAATATATATTAATATATATTAATAGTTATTATTTAGCTATAATTAACATCGATACTTTATTTCATTCATTTTAGATCTATACTATTCTATACATTAAAATGAACAGATAAATAAATAGAGTATCAAGGAATAAATTAAGGTAATATGAATTTCACATCGATGATGTTCTAGTAATTACTGAAGTCATTACAATAAATATTCTGAACCCAATCACGTAACATAAGCCACGTAGACAGCTATCCACGATAGTGGATAGAAACAGGGTGTCACTCGGTGTAAACAGGCCCGCCCACCTTGAATTACAAAATGACCACCCGATTCGACAACTTGAATAAGACCGCCTCATTTATAAATGGAAAGAGAAAAGTAAATAGCCGAACAAAACATTATTAAATCAACAATAGACACGGACGAATGACATTTTGATCAGATTTCCGAATTAACTGCCTAATCTTAATTACGCCGCAAACGAATAAAAATATATAATTATTAAGATATCATTTTAATTATATAATATTTTGAAGGAAAATAATAATTGTATAACTTCTATTACTGTCGAAATTCTATATTTTTTAAATGGTCCAATAATTGCTTGCAGTAAATATAGAATACACAAGTCGTGAACTTACGATAATTAAATAGTGAGAATTGTTCTGTGTTCACGTAGATTATCTAATTAATCTTCATCACTTTAACGATTAATTCAAATTTTGCATAAAATACATGTAGACTAATTATTATTTTGTAGTTATTCCCTACTACTCTATGTTTAGTCTAATAATATAATGATTTAGTATTACTTATCTTATATACAAGCTAACATCACTACCGATTCCATATATATAATGATTCATTTATAATATCATTAATATCATGATATACGTATAGCAGTAGTAGTAATACTACAGTATATAGTTCATACCTTACCACATTACTACATATATTATTAACTGATAGCGTCGAAATTTTTGGATCGTGTTAGTCCTAAGCACATACACGATCGATCTGTGGGTATGATCTACATATCTCTCATGTGGCCTCCTATTGAGTTAGCTTATTGGAGTGTATTAATGATTTTGCGGTAGATACTATTATAATTTTTCTATTTTATCCAGATTAGTTATGATCGGGTAATATCGGGGCAATGTAGTTCCCTATAAGTATAGTGATAATATCCCAAGGGTAATATTCCTCTAAACTCCTAAATTATATATTATAGAGTAGAGTATAAATTAAAAGGGTTAAAAAGTACAATGTTATACAAAATTATTTTACCGGTAGGAACGATCAAATTTTGTTAATTAGGCTATCCTTTACAATTAATAATGCTAATTTTAGGTAAAATGATATGTAAATTATAGGTACTCTCAATATACTCAAATACCAGTATAGACGATAAAGCTATTAAAGTTGGGACAGAAATCTTATTGCAATGGAATATTTGTTTTTACCTGGAATCCTTGTCCTCGTGTTAAAAAAAGTATAATAGGTCTCAAAAAGCGTGTGTCTCATACTCTCCAGGCTACTCGACTTTCTCGTTTGGTACCCTATCTGCCCGTGTCTTCTCGAATCAAGATCTGCTCTCTCTCATACATACCCCTGCCTCGTAGATAGAACCGTGCTAATTTTTTGACCTAAGCTTGCGGGTCTCAGCTCGGCTCTCTCTTTGGATACTTTCATACGTTCTCGGCTCGCCTCCTTCTTGGAGTTACCTCGCCAATCCTGCCTCACTCTATATGACTCGTAATTCTTCCCTACAACCCAGGGCTGAAGTTCCCTGCGTCCAAACCATTCCTTACAGTTCTACTTCCTTGGTCTATACCGCGTTAACCTCTCCTGTCCTCTATTCCGGGTCAGCATAGCTTGACTACGATATTACATCAATGCACTTTACTCATCATGACTCCATATATACTACTAGTGATATACAGGTGCTGAACTCCCACTGTGATACTCAATACACTAATACAAGCTCATTGTCATATCTCCATTATTTGGCTAGGAGGGATAAAGTAATTAGATATACATTTCTCTAGTGCTAGAGGTTGTAGATATATTAGACACGATTTGTATCTGAAGTAGTGTGGTGACCTCTACATCATAAGATCCATTGTGTAATCGATAACGTTCGAGAAATTTTTTCGCTGTACTCATAAGTTGTGAGTTGCAGTAATGTATGCTCATGTTCAAAGCGTTTTTTCGTTTTGGTGTTCTATGGTTAACGATAATATTTTCATATATGATAATTTTAAATAATCTAATTGATAGCCCATGATCACTCTATTAATAGTTTTACCTTCAATGTATTAGTTTAAGATTATTTTAATGTATTTTTTTCAATGATACTATATTATTATATTTTATTAATATTATTATTAGTATATTTTATTTAGAAGATTGTGTATGTTAATTATATGTGTATCTTTAAATAGGTATCTTACTAACCCATTAGTTTAATTATAAACACTATATTTAAATACATATTTTGTTGTGTTGCTCATTGCAAATTTCAGTTCTGTACAGACATGGTAACTCGCGGGTCTAGCTGTATCCCGACTTGTGGTGCTATAAGATATGCGTGGCGCCATTTTTAATGATTAGAGGTTGTTGCATATTTAAATACTGTTCTGTGCTTGAACATTTATAGTTATGATGGTGAAATTTGTGCTTTCAAAAAAGCATATTGTTCTGAGGCTCGTTCATGAGGATGAGTATGCTGCATATCTGCCGTGTCCCTTCATTGAATCTTATGATTATATCTATTATTATTAGGTGGTGTTTAGTATATATATAATATGATATATATATTATGTATATTATATATATATATATATTATATTATATTATAATAGTTATACTATCAATACTACTTATATATATATATTTATATCTATCATATAACACTATTATATATTATATATTATGATACAGTATATATATATATAATAAGTGATATATATATATATGATATATATATAATATATATTATATTAGTATATATATATATTATATATATATTAGATATTTACTATATACTAGATACTACAGTGTATGTGTATATATATATATAATATATATATATATATATACTATTATATGATATATATATAGATATATATATTATATATAGACTATATATATATTATACATAAGCGTAGGCGGTAGTGCAAAGGAAGTGTGTGTGGATGTGCTAAAGTAGGATGAAAGAAATGTTAACAGCAAATAGTGGAATGAAGGAGGTGACGAGACGACAGATTTTTTAAAGGTAAAAAAGAAGCGGGGGTGAATGTTACTAAAGAAAATGATGAAGTTTTCAAAGAAAGATGTTGGAATTAAGTAAGGGTAGGAGATATAAAAAGATATTAGAATACAAGGTTGCATACGATAGGAGAAAACCAAGGAGGTAAATGAACAGTTGGAGGTAGGAGACTGTAAGACTGTGGGGTTCATAACAACAGCCGGAAATAGAGCGAATATTGTGATCGCTTCTTTCGCCGTAGTACGGAAGGAAATCGGGTTATCTCTTGCCTTCCGGGAGGGGTTTACAAGAATCGTTTAATAAGGGCGATATTCTGGTCTTTGATTGCTAATTGGATGAATAAGGGATTATGGGCTTCATCTTAGCTGTTTTCCGCATTTACGTTTAGTATGAAGGATGTGAGAGGGGGAGTATTTGTATAGTCGAAGGCACTTTTTCCGACTAGATTGAGTACATACTGTCCGACATATTTTTGATAGTAAAACAGTTAAATCGTGTGATCTGATTGAGAACCTTATGAGGTGGTTACAGAGAGGGTTTAAATGTTGGTGCTGCTAATGTGGTTCGGGTCCTTGATTGTCGCGACTAAATGAACGCAAAGGCGATGATTATAGCGTCTTTGGGTTCAAAACTCCGTGGGTTGGATGAGGGTTTATTCACCCAGTAGAAGGAGGGAATAAAAGTATATGGGGTGTTAGAGTGAGCATCATATGCACGCTGTTTTCTTAGAGGAATAGGATTAGAAGATATGGCAAAGGTATAGGATTTGAGAATACTCAGGTTGAAAAAGTGGATCCACGAAGAGCGCCCGGACCTGGCGAGGTTGCTGTGTAAGTTGTGGATTCGGTATCTTGGAAGTCTGTTCGTTATAAGCGTTTTCATGGTACTGGGAGAAGGGT
Source organism: Trachelipus rathkii (assembly GCA_015478945.1). Classification (NCBI taxonomy): domain Eukaryota; kingdom Metazoa; phylum Arthropoda; class Malacostraca; order Isopoda; family Trachelipodidae; genus Trachelipus; species Trachelipus rathkii. The sequence goes on along the minus strand of JABUQX010044346.1, from coordinate 27,818 downwards.
CTAAGTGTGTGAGTTTCCCTAGTGGATTAGACGAGTCCAGAAGATGCCTTCGGGTACAAACGTTTATCCTTATATAAGCTAAGGGACGATGACTTGCACAGGCTAAGGCAACTGGTATCAGCCTAGTACGCGCAAAAAAAGAGACAAAGGTACAAGGCTTATAGATGGGGTGGAATAAGTTATTGATGGTGTGTTAAGGATACTGTAGGTGAATGGATCATAGTGCCTGACGTATTGTTGGCTCGAGGACAGGCTTAAAAGCTCTCTAAATAAGATGCGTCGCAGTGACTGCAGGGACTGATGGTGAAGAACAAGGTTGCGTTTAGGAAGTGGTAGGGATGTGTGGATCAAATCTTTTACATTGAAAAAAATGATATTAGGAGGAAAATGGGGAAGAAGAAGAATAAATTATATTTTAGGTTTTATGGATTTGACAACAGGCATATGATAAGATTAATAGTGAAGCTTTATGGCAGGTTTAGTGATATATGGTGTTTGGTGGTTAGGCTTCTGAATGGAATCCAAAAGTATGATGACGATAGTGAAGCGTGTGTAAGAATAAATGTATGGGGTGAGGAATAGGTTAATAGGCGGAGTTGACGCAGGGTTGTGTTATGGGTCTCCTGGTTTATTCTAATTTTGTGTATGGCAGTGGGGCTATGAAAGAATTCCGAAGGTAGGATGGCAGGTGTAGTGGGTGTCCCAGGTTTGTTAGAAGTTTGATGGAGGAATTTGGAGATGAGTGGGGGGTTGCTCCTAGCGCTATATAAATCACATGGGCGGATGGAAAAATTTTGTTCTTGTGTGCCGAATCTGTAAGAGAGTTTGAGAGGATTTGAATGAGAAGAGGTAGAGATTTGGCACGTTCCAAAACCTTCCGTTCTGGTGCCTTTTTCCTCTGGTATCAGAACTTCGTTATCTAAAAGAACAGAGCCAGTGAGGAATTGATAACGTAAACCGTACTTTTTAACGTGAAGTAAAGGCTTTATGGTCGTGTATGTGGCTTCCAGCCATAGTGAGGACCCAGTCCTCAGTTGTGACCGAGTTTTATGTTAGATGAGTGAGCCAGACTGGTACCGTGAGCCCAAGGTGGATGTATTGGATTGTATTTAACTCAGCCTCTCCAACAGTATTAGCTACGGAGATCACTAGCTCACGGCTTCCTGAGCTTACGCGACGACTTACGGTCAGATTGATTGCCATGAGTGTTTGTACAGTTAGGCAAAAGTTTGGAACCATCTTTTGTCCCGGCAGTACTATCTCAGGAAGCGGTCGTCCTCGGTGCGGCAATTTTAAATACGTTTTGGTTGATCTCCGATCACACAACCTTAACCAGTCCTTGGAGTGCGAAATGGGCTCTTACTAGAATGTATTTCTCTGGGTAAACTGTTGTTTAGTAGTATCGTAGTTGGAGCAATCTATTCAGGTGTATTCGGTTAAATTCGCAAATATGGAACTCAGACACTATTAGAAATTAATAAGCTGCTCCCAAGTCCAGAATTTTTTCAGATGGGCTCTTTTAAGCAGGCCGGCGTCGTGATCAAGGGGAGCGCTTTGTTTTGCAGCTAACGTCATTAAAACGCATTAATAAATATTGGAGGAATGATATTATATGAAGAGAAGGAGTTCTTTGTCACGTGTTCAAAGGCCCTGGTAAAGAGAGGATATCAAGAAAGAGAAGGGTAGTGTGTGAGGACTGAGAGACTCTTGGAAGCCAAGGAAATATCTCCGTGATAGCGATCAAAATGCAGTGAAGTCGGTCGGGTAAGGCTAGTTATTATGTTGCGTCGAGCAAAAGTGTGTGTTGGAGTCGCACGAACGAGCTCCTCTGGTTCGCAACACCCTCCGGGTTTCAATAGAGATCACAGGCTTATGGTACGTGCCGCGTCAGCCAGCGTCAGAGGACCATGCATTAACCTGATCTCTAACTGTTAGAAGGCCGAAAAAGAAAGGGATAAGTATAACAGAATCGAGCGTTGTTAATGCTGATGGCCAGGTTTCTGGCCTTTTACAAATCAGACTTGTTCTCTCAAATGGGCACGCCGGCAATCAACTGGGACCTCTTTGCCAACTACCTGTGGCAAACTCGTTGTTGACACTGCTCCGATCGGCCAGCTGACTTTCCAGGGCTTACCATCCGCTGAGCGCGGTAACAGATATCTCCTATCTCCGCACCTCTCTGTTCGCAGTGGTATTGCTGCGACATGCTAGATACCGGGAAAAGAGGTCCTCGTAACTCATAAAGAAGTATTTAACAAGATCGCTGAAACGCTTCCGGTTCATACTCCTGCCTTGTCTATAGCCTCGCTGTCTCCTATTCATACTGCGTTGCACATTGACAAGTATGTTAGGATCGTCTAACAGCCCAGAGAAAAAGAAGTTGAATATGTCCGATATTTTTCACTTGATACTGCAGATGACACGCTCCAGTCTTGTTCGAAAGAGGGAGAGGGGCCTAATAAGATTATTACCTTCTCTCTTTTCTTCCCTTTTATTCTAATTATGTATTCGAATATAAATTAAAAGATGATCCTTACTTTCTCACGTGAACCACAATTCCTGTAGTTTGGCAATAGATTGGTCAATCGATCTCAGCGACCATGCTTAATGTCGAACCATTCGCAAACAAGCTTTTTCTGTGAAAACCGACTCCCTCGTTATATCGTTCCAAATAAAGAAGAATAACCTGTTATTTCATCAAGATAGACTAATCGACTAAATTCTGTAATTAACACTTTAATGTTTCGTATGAAGCAAGTACTAGTAAGATATTATAATTAACAAATGATTTTGTGATGCGTCCATCGAATCTGAATCAGAGGTGATATATCTCACTTGACCTCCTCTCAAGTAAATGATGGCTGAGGATGCGCTCTTAATTTCGTGGAAACCTTATTGTGGTTATCGTTCTATAGCATACGGCTCGCGTTATTGGTGATACTTTACAATTCTGCGTTTTGTGGCAATTGTGTTATTAGTGAAAAAGAGATGATTGCCAGTACAATTTTATGTTCTTTCATGGGGACAATTACGATAATGTTAAATGTTGAAGTACTCGCATGTTCTTTCATATTTTAAGTTTCTAATGTAATTTTTAGAGCGAAGCTATGATGCAAGAGAAAATTTCTTATAATTGAGAGATAATGAATGAGGTAACGGGAGTACGGACATAGCCGACTCTATGGAAGTAGAAAAATATTTGTTAAATGTGAGGAATAAGAGGAATTTGATTTGCATCTTGGGATATAATAATTGTGCGAAAGGTAGAGAAAGAGAAGAGAAGGGGAGATCGGAAACTTTTCATGAGAGGCGGTTTGATTATATCTGGCTCTGTGAGGTTTGATGGTGAGGGATATAATTAAGATTATATTATATTTAATTATTATTATTATTATTATTATTATTATTTAATTAATTTTTTTAATTTATATTTATAAATTTTAGTTAATTATTGATTCATATATTATTGTTACTTTGCTTAGTATAACTAAATATATTATATTATATGTAGTTTTAATCTTATATTCATGTAATAATAGATTACTGGATTTGCGCATTAAGATCCACAACTTTGAATATGGGTATGTCATTTGAATTAGCATTCTTTAATCTAGTCAGTTATGAAAAGACACAACCTTTGAAAGATATATTTATTTATTAATATCAAGATCTACATGTTAATGAAATTTCATTTTATAAACTTCACAACAACATCTTCTAGTCACCATTAACCACTCACCTTCCTACAGGATGAAATAATGTGTTAGCTTAAGTATCTCTCTCATAAGGATATATATATTATATATATATATATATATATAGTATTAGTCGTCATTCATTTTTATAAATTGTAGCATAAAGCAGTAGGACGGAATGATCTACTGAACTGATAAGGACTCTTGTTTATGTTTATTTTTAATTTCACTTCTATGTTTTGCTATGCTATTGGCTCGTTGATAGCCAAGTTTGTGATAGGTTGACAACCCTGTCTGTGATTTAGGCTTCAAAACAAAATTAATCCTCTTATTTCATACATATATAAATAAAAAATATTTTATATTTTTATCCGAAACTGATGTGGGTGGAGATGATATATATATGTATATCGTGGTGGGGAACGAATTTTGCTTCCCTTACTATGATTATAAAAGGTGATAGAGCTAGAGCCTTTTTCTTATATTAGTGATGAAATAATATATCTATAGTGGTTTACTATAATATTAGTATTATTATATATTATAGTATGATTTTTTATCCCTCATTGGGGTTAGGTTAAGGTTGCTATGAGGTACCTATCATAATATATATCATATTATGTATGTTATATACCTCATAAATTAGATAGATATATAGGTATAAGTAATAGGATGATAACCATATTATATTTATCATTATTATTTACTGATTAACTTCCCTAATGTGCGATAAAATGGGACATAGCCCATTCTTTTATCATGTTATATAGTTGAACATATACTCGTATACCCTACCCTAAGGTTTCTGTTCATATGTGTGTGAGAAAAAGAAATGCTCTTTCTCGCGCGCGTCGTGTTGCGCAACCTTTGGTGTAGTGTTCTGTGTTTTAGTAGGTAGTAATGCGTAGGGAGCATAACTTTTAAACAAGAATTTCGATTATTTTTATTAGTTATATTAATTTATTATATATATATTGTTTTTGAAAAATTCAATTAATTTCTTTTATCAGTATTATATTATAATTATAAGTTTATAACGAGTTGGGTATCATATATATAATATATAGCTATAATTAGTATATAGTGAGGTGAGGATATATATAGTTATATAGAATAGTTAGTAAAGGTGGAGGTATATATATTATAATTGTGGAAGTGGAAAAAGAACAGTCTATGCAGAGCCTGAGTTACTACAGATGAATACTTGATAACTACATAAATTAGTTATCAGTAGTTTTATAAGAGTACCGTAACTCAACGCTATATACCTATGTTTTAATGAGTGTTATGTATTAATATTATAGTTGTATTGATTTATAGTTCGTGGGTATCAATAAGCCTACGCATATAACACAAAGCCGTCATATACCGATAATATATCACTTTATTTTTTTAAAAAATTTATACGCTTAAATACGTCTCTACTTAGATATTTACCTTCATAATAGAGAATTTATTATACCATAATAAAATAATTAGTCAGGCACATATAATACACATTATATATATTAATGTTAAATATATTAAATAAACTCCAAAAAAAATAATTAATGATATACTCGAATAATTAATATAATTAAACCCAAAAAAATACAAGGACTATAGGTTATGGCATACTTATTTGCTCTATCAGTTCTATTTCTCTATTTAGCTTTAATTTCAAAAAAGTAATAGAAAATTTTATCGTTAATACAGAACTTATTTAAAAAAAATATTTGCGAATACCAATACGAGATGTTGATTATTTCCCATAAATAATAATAATATATATCGGTGACTAGTAGGTCATGGAGGCCCTAACACGAGGGTGCGTTCAAGCACCGGTTATGATGTCCTCGGATGAAGTACCCGGCTTACTAACCTTTACTTGTAATATAATATGAAGCTATATATAATATATATATAGTGTACCTAATAGCATCACTCAAGTGTAACTTTTCAGATATTTATTTTTAGAATTGATTATACTACTTCTGTAATATATAGTATATCATATAGTAATATATTATGATGTAATATTTAGAATATTAGATTCACTCACAGTAGCACTATAATATATATATTATATAAAATTTAAATTATTATATATGTGTAGTAGGTTATTAGATAATAAATTACTGGTAATAGTAATACACATCTCGACTCAATAACTAAGCTCGTTGATACTCCTAGAGTAGTGTGTGTCCAGATTGCGCTTCTAGTGTCAAGTTATATGATTAAAAAAATCATATAAATAATAAATAAACTAAACATATACAGATAACCCTCTCTCATAATATCACTTTTTTTAGCTTACTACGTTGATGGTTTTGAATAAATGGATATTATATAATAAGGTTATGGTGTATATTTTTTATTATACGTTTTTAAATGATCTTTTTTTAACCACACATTAACTCTAATTTAGGATAATTGCTTTCTTTAGTATATAGTTAAGTGGTGGCCTTTTTTATCTGGATCAATTCCTATTTTTATGATACTTTACTTACAATAAGCATTTTGTAATCTACCGAGCCACTCGTATATCGTCACCAGCTGCATAGTCAACATAATCTCTCTCATATAGATCAGCTTACTACTATAGTTTCTATAGACTATACCGAATTACTCGATAATACAGTATATTAACCTTCTATCTTAACGCTATTATGTACTATTTCGTAATTTATGGTGCATCTCTATTGGTTTCGTAACCGATGCACTGATCCTTGTGCTCTCCTCTTGTCATTTATCGTTCCTCACAAGTTATTCTCTGTCTAGAGGAGGCTTATTATTTGACTTATGTTAGGAGCGTGACAGCCTGCGTCCCTTTAACCAATGGAACCGACTATCTTAATTTTTTTTATATATATATTTTTTTATTGATGTTTAAAGAATTATTATTATAATATTACATAAAAATAGTTTTATAATTTTTAATATAATTATATATTATTTAATTATATTTATTAATTATTATTAATTTTATTATTTATTTTTTTTTATTATTTTCATTTTATATTTATATATAATTATATTTATCATTCCATTATAATTATATTAAATTCGTAATTATTTATTACACCATAGTTATATTGTATTAGATTTTATTTCATCTATAAGTTTTTCCTCCTATTTTAATTTCACAATATTTTATAATTTTATGGTTTATTTTAATTATTATTATATATTTTTTCTATAATTGTGTTTTTAAAATATTTATTGATTTTATTTGATTTTCGATTTATATATGGTTTATCATATTTAATACTATTAAATAATATATTATAATTAATAATAATTTTTTAATTATATTATATTCTTAATGTGAAAACTCATTTATTTTTTTTGACCTCTCAATTTTTTATTTGAAATTCATAATTTACAACTACAGTCGTATTATTGTATTTATATCTTTATTATTTATAAAATATAAAATCCTATTTAATTTATTAATGTGTTATTTTGTTTTTTTATGTATTTTACCGATATATTAAGATATTAAATTATAAGTATATATTAATCTCTGTCTTTTCAAGATATCAAAATGTTGAGGTTTCATAAGATATTATTCCTTGTACTTAGCGATCTAACTTTTAAAATTGTGTTATTGTAATTGACATTGTAAAGGAAAGAAATGACTAAAAATCTATTGAAACCTTGAAATCGGAGCAAGTGATCAAACTTTCGACCATTGAAAAATAAGATTATTTCTTGTGGATGTATTTACATCAGCTTCAAGAATTATTATATATAACCTTTTCAAATATGTCGTTATCTATATATACATTTATATTAAGGAAAAAAATATTCCACTATTTTGGTGATTAGTTAACTTTATATTGATTGCTCTAATTACATTTTATTCATTAGATAAATGAGGTCTTTAATAATTATATTTTAAAACCATATATATATATTTATAAATTATGTGAAAATTGTTTTCTTCAAGAAAAGAGCAAAAAAAAGAAAATTTGTATGTAACTTTTTTTTTCGAAATTTTGGATAAAATCTTGAGATCCAACTATGCTCCGTATCCCATATTCGAAAATATACCTGCTCATGAGGTGCGTGAAAGGGCTCCTGAAGGTTTGTTTGTAAGGAGTTTTTTCTTTGATTTTCCTCCACCCTCGGTCTGTTATAAGTGCCTCCGCTCACTTAAACTTTATAACATCTTATTTCCTTTTTTTTTATCTTTCATTTATCACTTCGCTCTGCTCAAACTTCTTACGCCCTTCATCATGTTCTACTCCCTCGTAATTATATAATCCGAGCATTATTCTTCTATATTTTGCAAACCTTTTCTTCGTAAGATTTTAATAAATAATCTTACCGATAGCTTAATGGTATATGAATACCGGTTACTGAAGATCAGCGCTCTATCTGATACCATCGATAGACGAGGAAGGTATGAGTAATTAATATATCTAGTAAAAGAGTTAGTTGTTGTGATATGCGTCTACTATCAGGGAAATCTTTTGACCTTTCTCCTCAAAATCATGGGATGCTGCTCGCAAGTACACCTCATTGGAAAACTATCTACAACCCCTATATCCAACTCACATATACTGCCTCTAAAAACCCTATAATTATTAATTGATCAACTCAGTAACTTTGGCTCCCAATTACCAATGATATAGGGTATGAAGAACAATATTAGTAGAATAACGTGTGACTCTAGTCAATTGGGTAAATAATATAAGGTGTCTAATTCATATACTTTAATCGCTGGGGCCGATCCAAGAAACCCATGTCGTGGAAGGTTTATATGTATTTCTACTCAGGATAAGTTTTATTTAAAGGCGTAATAGTCATATGACATTTGCCTTCTTTCATTAGTGTTGTTTATTGCAATAGAATAAGTTCAAGAAATTAATTTATGAATTTATATGACTGTGAACGGTAACTCCCAGTCTTTATTAACTCCGGCTACATGACCTCGAAGTTAATGATTAAGTGTGCCTCGGATCAAAATAATTTCGCACCCGTATTAAGTGTCTTGCGTCAAGTCGACACGGCTGAACAGTTTACGTTTTTGCAATGTTTTATATATTATATCTTGACTTTTCAGATCTTTCTTGAATCTCACCGCCCGGTATAGTATATTACTTGCCGTGTAGCGTTATTAATATTGTTAGTATTGACACGTATATATACTATTGCCATATCAATAAAATACATCATTATTCCGACGTGGCAAGACGTGTATTCGTCTTCTCATAACCTTCTATCTCATGATATGAATAGGTGTAATTTTCTTATGTTAATAAATACTTCTCTATAGACAATAAAATAAATTATTATAGTAACGAGAGTAGGCGAGGATATAATTAGGTACAATTCTTTGTGAGACCTGCTACTTACTCATACCTCGTGAGTGCGCGTCCTTTATTTCAAACTTATATACCGTAAGAATATCATCATCAAATATATGTGTGATAACAATGTCTAACTACATCACTGCCTTAAGATAAAGCTTTCGTAAGTAGTGCTCATTCTCTTTTATTTTTACAGCTTATCATACTCTACTTTCGAGACTCTTACAAGGCCCCAAACTACAATAATAATATCATAAAAACTACATATTATGAAAATGGGACCTAATCCTTTTTTCCATTTTTTTAAGATAAATATTAATAATTACTTATATTTACTATAATTTTTTATCTTACAGATTTAATCATTCTATATATTTCCCCAATAACTAATCCTCTCACGCTCCAAATATACACTTTCCTCCTTACTATCTTCTTTTTGGATCCATACATACCGTGATTATCAGCCCTTTATTCACACCATAAGTACACATGTTATTTCGAGTGCTTCATAATCCCTCTCTTACTTTTCATATATTTATCCGATGTATAACAATCCTCGAGTGTCTCTCACGAGAGTGGTAGCTGTCACATCCGTAGTGACCTTACTATTCTCCAACATACATGGTTTCCCACAGTCGTATGCGTTGGTGTTTTTCCCCCTTTCGAGACTCTAGACATATTACGGTACATTATCCTACTCAACGCTTCTCCTATCGAGATTTTTTTATGGTATCGCCTCTGTGCTTGGTAATTTACCCGGGTGTCCTCCCAGCTATGTATCGTATGAGCCTTTCTCGTAATTTAACTGTAATGTTTCAAGTAGGTATCTTTTTATTTTACCAATTTTTATTGGGTCCCTTTTGTGATCTTTTTACGTTTCATAAGAAAACATAGGTTGAGGATCTTAAGCCCAAGTACCTTGTTCTGCTTTTCTCATACATTTTATGGTTAAAGAATCTAGCTCACGGAGACGCTCTTTTTATAAAATTGGCTTGGGGAATTTTTATTCGAAAACATAGCCAAGCTTGCTTGCATACCATCGACGAACAGCCTTGATCCGTCTTCCCAAAGAGGTAGATTTCTAGAGCACGCACGTGTATTCTGTGCAAGAGTGTCAAGTGCTCTCTGCTCGGACTTCTTCGTTCCCACAATAACGTTTTCGCATGTATGCTCACAAAATATTTCTTCCAATCACGCTGCATGTCAAATTCTCGAAAATAATACACCAGTGATCCACCTATTAACATAAAGTTAAGTGTCTTCTACTCGCATATTTTCGAGTTACGCTGTTTTGCTGTTCTTACCTCTAACGTGTGTCTCTCAGATAACGTCAAAGTTACTGTTTGCTCTACTAAGGACTACTCGCATAAAAATCCCTCCACGGCCTTTTGCACAACTTAGCCGTGAGAACCAAGAAGTCAATCGTGTTTACTGTGTGTGTCAGGCCATTATAGTACTTCCCATTGACCCCAGTTCACCCATCTAAATTGAGTACGTAAATATTGCGAACCACTTGTAGATCAGTGTTATAATTCAGCTGAAGTGTGTTAATTTGACCTCCAAATAGTATTATAGACTGGAACTTGTGCATTACCTCTCACATCCAGAAGCAGAGCGAGCATATTTCACGTGGCAACTCACACTATACGCATCAAAGCAAGCTGAATCTCTATAATGCTCCATATGTGAGAGGCACTTACCATTCTCACTGTTATTTTTCCCAAGGACAATTACTCTCTTAACTATGCCCCACCAATCTAAGATTAACTGCTTTGATCTAGTGAGCAAGTTTGTCACAGTATGGTGCACAACCATCTATATCGTGAGCTCCGTGAGACCTCTCGAAAAATCTTTGGCTATTAGTTCTTCTAAATGTGTACAAGAACCCTAGTTGTCATAGAACTCGCGTCCACGCCATTAGTAATCGAGCCTCTATTACTTGTGGTGGTCTCATTTATGCATCTCTCCAAACAATCCACTCTTTTACTATTCATACTTATGAGTTGCACATGTGTTCAGACGGAATTGAGATATAATGGGTGTTGAAGCTTGTTTCTATTTCTACTATCTCGTTCGATTTAATTTCTCTCTCTCCACGTGCTGTCTCTCGTTCTCCTCAGTGGACTAATATCTCTGGATCTAATAACCCTAATCCCTACTTTAGCCTAGAAATAGTATCGGGTGTGTGGTGCAGCTTCGTCTCCTTCATGGGCCACAGATTCCATTGCGAGGGCTGATCTCCTTCATGGGCTTTTCCTTAATGTTTTGTTTTACCATTCACCCCTCAAGGATGTCCTTCTGTCCTCGCCTTCATACCGCCTCTGTCTCTACTGAACCCATCTCGCCTGGCTCCTGTCATATCTAGGTATTTACTAGCGAGTTGACATACGCTGTAAATATATGGAGTCTCTCCTCCACCTTCCACATTGAATATTAGGGACTCTAATTAGTATGATGGTGATCTATGGTTTTGAAATAGCGTGATAGTTCCGATTAGCTTGTGTGATAAGCTCTAGTATGCAGGGGTGCCTAGAGGTTGGGTTGTAAATAAGATATTTTTGTGCTAATGCTGCCGTTAGGTAGATGAAAAGGTCTTTCTATGTGGCAGATAACTCACACGCACTATCGCGCGACAATGTGAAGCCAGGAGATATCCCTGGTGATGGGTTTTATGTATATCCTGTGCAGGCTCATAGAAGCTATTACTTTACGATTTCCAGTTGGTATGACTACTCTTGCGACCATTCACTGAGTGCTCTCTCGATGGAATCTTTGGGTCGCTGATTTGCTCTTAAACATCCCTTTATGTCCTCTCTCTACGCTCTTCTAGAGTCTTTCTCACCACACACTGAAGCAATCTCTCTGTGATATATCTCGGATTTACGGTAAGATCTTTCCGGTATATTGAGTACTATGTCTTCCCGCTCACAGAGGAGAATATTAGGTCGGTTGATGTGATCTGATAAGCCTTCCTTCTAGAGTATATAGCTCCACTCTCTCTTGTTATAAGGAAGGGTATAATGCTCATTGTGATTTGCTTCTGCCTCAGGTTATAACAAAATGTAAATGAGGTTGGAAATGTAGATTATAGTTTTCTGGTACTTATTTAGTTATATGCTTCCTACTACCCACCCAATAGTGACTTCTATCATGATTTATGACCTGTGCATTGTATTTAGATCCACATTGTTCTTGTAGCTTTATTATTTATCATCGCTAAATTTACGATATATTAATCCATTAACTCATTTTCTGTTGTAGTGATTCATTATATAGGCAACTTCACAGACCCTCGCAATCTCGATTCTAAAAAACATACTGAACATCCGATACATCTCGAAGGCTAACTGGTGATCCTGGTCCGGAACAATCTACTTTGGCTTCTCCTATGGCTCCGATTGCCTGAACGACCATGACTTTCCTGTCTCATTCACAAATGAAACGTGGCATTTTTGAGTAGTCAATCTGCTGTCATAACTAGTATCATGATGGTCAGAACTTATCAATATCACTCATATTTACTCGCATATTAGGGACGCTTGGTGTCATACAATGGTGAGTTAGCGTGACGGCTCCTATGGCCCAATAAAGGTGCTGGTTTCTGTCTATCTACTTAGTGCTTCCCTCATACTACTCTAACTAATATAGTAGATACTCTTTCTCCGGTAGTGAGTGCTTGGCATCCACTGAACGTTCTTAAGTGATACTAGGTAAAGACCCTTTAATGATAATGAATAAGATTAATTAATGGGCGTGCTATTTATGTAAAATAACATTTATGATTCTCTCAAACACATTACATATCCTGCTCAGAACATTATTTGAAGATTAATCCCTTTTGGAAGGTGAACTCGACTAAAATTATTATACGAAAGATTTATCATTGACATTTTCCTACTCATGATTTTAGACAATAAGGCGGACCCAATTAGTTTATCCATTACTCTACTTTGTGACTTTTAATATTCGTGAGTCACTTTAACTCATAGTCCAGGGTATTCACCGCTCTCTAGCTCCACCGTTGATATGGAACTTGCTTCTCATAAATAATGAAAAGTGTTTATATTCTCTTATATTTCCAAGTTTTGTCACACCACCGTCTTTCGTTGGCTATACAAATCTGCACCCTTCTTCATGTGAGCATCAGGCTCTTTATTGCTTAATTTTCCGTATTAAATGCCATATCTCGGTTTATGAAAAATGGCATGACAGCCATGTAGGGATATAACTCCTATCTCTAGACCTAAGACTTCAGAAGGTTTTTCATCGATTCTATACCCTCCGTGGCCTCCCTTTTGCTTGGGTGGGCACTATAATTTGGGTAATTAGACTTAGAACTTATTTTCATTAGTTCTAACTGGATTTTTTCCATATCAATCTTATCTCTAACTGAAATAGAAATTTTATCAATTATGTATGAATGTGCCAAGTGTATCGGCACTCACTTAAACTACGTATAGCGCTCTCTCTCGCGCTACTGTGTCCGCTGATATTGGCTGGAATGTCTTACTCTCAGCAAGTATATGAAAGGTGCATTTTCAGTGTGCGTTACTCATACCTCACTTCTCTCAATCTCTTTCGCAAACATACCGCATAAGATGCGCGTAATTTTATATACGGATTGAACTAAATTAATGTCTAAAATAATAGTCTAGTGTGTATATAACAGAATTGGCGAAAGGTATTGGAGATCTCTTCTCTCCTCTCTCTTACTCTCTTCATCTCTACTCTATTATTTCTAGTATACTATAGTCTTCGTTCATTACATTTCATTATGGTATCTCTATCATCTCAGTATACTCTAGTGTATGATATGATGAGTTAATTAATATACCTATTCAATGATATTTATTAAGACTTAGTTGATTAATATTTCGCCTAGCACTCTCATATTTAATGATTATTACTTGTCTTATTCCAATAGTTTCCTTAATTTCACCATATATGACAAATAAAATCATTATTTAAATAATATTAATTGGAAACGTATTATCAGTATTAAGTTAAGTTTCTCTATAATTAATGTTTTGGTGGCATGGGGGTTCCCAGACAAAATATGAACCCTAATGTATCACTAAATGGGATATACCTCCAACATGTGAAGTGTCTTGGAAACCATCTCTCATAGCTCTCATTGTAAGCTTCAAATCCGTTTATAGTGTATCTACCTCAGTAAATATTTTTAAGGCCCCGCACTCATTGCGTTCTAACTAATTATACCTATAATATATAAACACGTCTGGGAACCCGGAAAAGTAGCAAGATCGACTTGCTTCTACATATTGATTACTTAGCTGGGGCGACTATACCCACATATTCATGGCTATACGGGTTTTCTAAGGTTAGCGGTTCATAACAATAGTACTCAGGTTCGGAAACTCATGTAGGTCGAGTTCCGAGCTTTATTGAATGGTATTTTTCTTTCTCCAGCTTTACCCAAAACAAATTTCAACTTCGGCTCCTTTAAAAAAATTTAGTGGCTCCAGCTTACCAACCAAAACTTTGTTGTTAACTTCGATATATCTATGTAGTATCTGAATTGAATACCATTTGTTGTCAAATTGATATCCCTGTATTATCCATTAATACTATAGATTACTACATTTAGGCCCTATATAACTATTAATTTATATAATTCTTAAAGTGTTGAATGGTTACTTGCCTTTTAGTCTAATAATATCAGACTCTTAAAAATGTTTATCACTCAAATATATAATGAAGACCAAGGTTTTGGAGATTATTATTAAGAAGCTTGATTTCACGGTGCGGGTCGAGTGAATGTGATTTGCTTTATACTATTTTTTCTACAACGTAAATTATAGCCTATATGGTACTTCTAGTCCACCTTTATAAGAGTCGCGCGCTCAGTTAATAGACGGTGAGGCACCAAAAAAATGTGGACCTCCTGTTCCTTTAGGAACTATTTTAAATATTGAGGTCATGAAATTTTTAATTATATGTTTAGTTTTTGCTTTTATGTAGGAGGTGAGCAGAGCGGAGAAAAGAATATAGGCCTGCTCTATTTAGTGTATCTTGCTGTGTTACGCAATTTATGATTATACAAATGCCGCAGGCTATTTTCTTTCTCAGTGTGATTCTATCACCATATTTTATAGTCCAGTTGTTAGATCCTTATGCGATAAGGTGGGCCGTACCCAGTGATTGAACCGTATGGTAAAGATAATTACCACTTATCTATCATATGCTAGAATCAATATGCAGGTAGAGCCTAGACTGATGTACTAATTTAGCCCAAATATTATTGAGCTTCGCTCAAACTGTTTCTACCAACTAGCCAATTGAATTAATCTTTGGACTCAGTCAGTTCTATCTCTCACTTTATTACGAAATATGTTATGAATATGGACTGAGAGTGTCAGGCTCACGGGGCATGTTAAAGGTGTGTTGAAGTAAGATTATGTATTTTGAAAGGAGAGGTGGTAGGTTACGTTCACTATTCCACCTCGTGTAAACTTACGTCTCAATCTCGGAATTGTTTCCCTAATATATGTGTACTATAATTAATTCGAAGATTGGAGCCATTACTAGCGGTCTTGCTACCTCTAGATCTCTCTCTAAGGTAATTTTAAACTTATTATTCTCGTGTGGATTGTTATCTCTATGTTTAAATTTACTATTAGAAATCTTTATCGGTATAAAGGTTAGCGTGGTAAACGATTCTTTTCTTACTCGGTAGGATAAGTGTATTTGAGATTATATTAATTGATTTATAAAAAAAATTATATAATGGTATATTTAGCGTCATTCATCCCTGCTCATTAAATCAAGAATATGTTACTCACGCGCAGTCGCGACCTCAAAAATATATAAATTATAAAATTATATATAATTCGTGATTCATGTTGACTCCTTGGATTAGGTTCCAGCTGTTTATGCTAATTAAGCAACTTGGATGCGCGACATAACCGATAATACGATAAACAATTCTCTAGATTAACTGCCAGTCCAACCAAGATTTCTCACACTCATCTTAATGTTAGAAGCTCGAGGAGTAGAATATCTCTTCCTGATCCGAAACCATAACTGTAAGTGGGTTTAGTTGAATAGTGTGTAAATATTAATTTAGGCTACCCAGATTTGATTTAAATTGAAAAAGAAACTGTTGGGATTTATCTCTCTATTATAGTGAGTAATAAAAAGGATAACTATAATCAGATTGATATAGAAAGTATTCAATCTTATTTATTGATTCCTTAGTGATAATAATATGAAAGTCGAAATAAATATATGACAATATAATATATTAACATGAAATCAAATACACTCTACAAGCTTGAGCCAGAGTAAGGTACATACTTATAATATATTATCATAAATTTAAATTTCTTATGCCATTTATATATATAATCATTAATAGTATTGCTTACTACTTCTTGTTAGCTTTTCCGTTGTGTGATAAACTAATATATAGAGAAGATATATAAGTATGCTAATTAAACTATTACATACTATTATACTATTATACTATAATACTATTATACTATTTTATACTATTTTACCTCAATATACTACTATTATAATATATACTTATTTATACCTATATTAATATCTGACTTACACTTTATATATTCTCTCAATATGATTCTATATTATACCATATAATTAATGCTCATTTCATATGCGCAAATATAGCTAAAGTCTTATTAAATATCTCATATAGTCCATATAATATTCTCTTACCTAACTTTCATCTAGTGCGTTTATTCTAAACATATATACTCATATTTATTATAATACCTTTATTTTATAAACTATATTATTATATATAAACTGTCTATTAATATTATTATTAAGTAGTGATATTAGGTTTAATACTGCATAATAATAATATCATTGGTTATTACTGTGCTATACTATTCAGATTTTTATGTATTAATTTAATATATGTGGTTAAAATTATCTCTAAAAGTATTTAATATATTGTAATGACTAAGATATATATATTAATATATATTAATAGTAATGAGTTTAACTATGTAATATTTATTTTGATAATATACTCTAAGTATATCTCTATTTTGTGTTTCCCACCCACTTGATCGCTCTTTGAAGAGATATGTCTTGTCAAAGTGTGATTGCTATATTATATAATAAAGATCAATTAGTCATAATATAAATCTTCCCTTATTATATTAATAATATTATGGACACTTATTTCATATGCCTTCTATTAGCAGGTTTCAAATACTGAAGTTATTAGCATTATAGAGTATTTTCACAGATATCATCATGATACTATATAATATATATGGACCTTAACATCTCACTAATACTATCATTACTTCTAAATTATGGGCATATTATAATATAATTAATTATATAAGCGATATATAATATATATATATTATAGGTGAAATTGTTATCTAACCTATTATGATTATAATAATTAGTACATATAATATAATATATATTAATTAATATATATGTGGATTTAGTGATTTACTATTATATAATATCCGTATTTTATGGAATATATTATATTATATATAATACGGTATATAATATATTAAATAAGCTATAATATATATTAAAATTCTACGCAGGATCCATGTTTATTTGCTTAACTAAAATAATGTAATCTAATAATATCTATAATTTATTTACATAAATATATATTTATGATTATTCTGTCCCTAATTATATGTGTGTATGAATTGTATCTTCTCGGTATTATTTGGTACTATTTATACCTCTCTTTATCTCTCTATATAATGTATTATAAAAATTTTCAAATTACTGTGTTAATAATTATATTACATATATATATATATCATATATATTGTAAAGTTTAAGGTCATTGTGTTCAATTTATATTAATCTCTAAATTCTACTTTTTTTAGTATCTTATAATTTGGAATAATAATAGTGTATATGATATAATCTTTAATCATAAAAATTATTAGTTACTTTTTTATTTAAATATAGGTTTTTGTGGTTCATGAATATTCACACTTATATATAATCTTCCTTCCCTCCATGAATCATATTATATACACCTCAGGTACGCCCTTATACTCACTACCTTATATATTCTCTACGAACTCGGTATTATAAGATTTAGTATTGTAATAATAATAGAGGTTTCAATTACCTGATCAATGCTATATAAATAGACTTTTCTCCTATTCATATTCAGTTAGTTAATTATAACATACCCATCAAATCTACGAGTATATAACCAGTTTGGTATATATAAATAGCGGAATTATAGCCTACTCTCCTCTTTATTTAATTTTGAGTTATATGTATACATTATATGGTATACTCATGACTCTCTGATACTATGCTTATCTATAAGTAATATTATAGATAGTTATATAATAAGATCTTTATATCTCTCAATAAGTATTGTGATTCTATATATAAAGTGATCAATATAATATAATATATCTAGATAATATAATACTATTCTATATATTAATTATATATTTTATGATATTTAGTAATGGTTATGAATAATATATACTCATTCTATCAGTCTTGTTATATTTTGGTTTATATTATATATTATATAGTCCTATATAAATATATTATATTAAAATATTTTTTTTAATACTATATTAATTTTTGTAAGTAATTTTAAGTACTTATATTAAATTATACAAATAATATAATTTATACTACTTAATATTTATATTCTTATTCCTTGAATCATTTATATCTATATTATAATAAAATATCTCGACGGTTTACACAATCTTTTTGGTTCAATTCTTGATCACATAAAGAATTCCTTTGTTTAATTAATAATATTTGTACATATTAATTTCATCAAACAGGCATTATATATATATATATATATATATATATATATATATTTAAATTTAACCTATATGTTATACTATACTCCTATGATAATATATAATGTTGCTCAAATCTATTCAAAATTTTAACACTTATCTTTCAAAATATTATATAGAACTAGCATAATCTTTATTTGTAAAATATTTTGGTATTTAAAATGCATAAAAATAAATAGCAAAATAAAATCTAGAAGCAAAAATCAATTATATATACTATATTTATATAATTGTAATATAAATATATATATATATAGTATTATATATTAATATAATATATTAATTTATTAATTCGATATATATATATATATATATGATTTATAATTTATATATATATTAATATACATATATATATTATATAATATTATATATATAGTAATTAGTACTCTCATCATCATTATCTTATTCTTACTATATTATTATTAATATGTATAATATTTATATTTAATAATATATATAATAGTATATAATAACATAATGAATTAATATATAATATATAGTTAATATATAATTGATCACTATACTATTATTAATATTATATTTATACTAAGGTATATATATATATATATAATTAATATATATATATATATATCATATACTATATATTTTGCATATACTATATATATTAATTAATAGTACATAAATAAATGATATATATTATAATATAGTTATATATATAATTATATATATATATATATATATGTACACTTTATTTATTATTTAATTCTTATTAATAAATAATTATTTATTAAATTATATACTACTGAAATAATAACCTATATAACATATTAATCTCCTTTTACTTGACTTAATTCATATTAATATATATAATAATATTTAATAGTATATATTTATATTATATACCCTATATATATATATTATATACATATATTAATAAAAATAAATTTAATATTATATATATTTAGATAATATATATATTATATATATATATTATATATATATATATATATATATATATATATAGATATTATTAGTAATGTATTATTAATAAAATTATATATATTATGTATATAATATAGTATTACATTTATATAATTATAATAGTGTTATTTACATTACTATTATATCACTATTAATATTACTCTATAGTTTTAATATATATATATTTTATATTATAACTTATCCTTATTAATATATATATTCATTATTAATATTTATTTATCAGTCATTTTCATATAATTAATTATATTTAATATATATATAATGTTAATATATATATATACTATGTATTAACTATATAACTATATAATTATCAGTAGTATATAATATAATACTACTTCATTATTATCATACTCAAGTATCTTAATTATATGATATTTATATATATATACTTGGTTAAAGTATAAATTATATATAATATAATATGTTATATATTAATATATATATATATATATTAAATATATATATATATTTATGATATTAATAATATATTAATTAAGTAATAATTGATATAATTATAGTATATACTATATTAATATAATCTAATAATAAGGTATTATATATAATTATATATCATTAAATAATAATATATTAATATTCTTATATATATTATATAATATATTATATATTAATATTATGATTATATATATCCTAATATATTAATAAATATAATATACAGTCATTATCTCTCGGCTTAGTTAAAATATAGTATATATACTATATACGTATATATATATCGTTTGTATTTATATGCGACAATATCTAATTATTATTTTATATTATATTATACATACATGGTTATATTATATTAATTATTTAATTATAGACAATATCTCTATCCTATAACATATATAATATTATAGATAATTAATTATATGATATTTATATAATTTATACAAATGAATTATTATATATTATTTATATTATATATAACATATAAATTTATAAACATAATTTAATGTATTTCTATAAATATGTATATATATATATAGTATTATTTTCAATTATCTTTTAATGTTTAATAAAGTTAATATTTTAACTACAATTGTTTTGAAGTCTTAACCATAGTTTTGTTGCCTATTGTGATTTACAATTTATTTTATTATCAATTTGTTTTTGTTTGGATTTCCGCGTTTAATTTGTTTTGTTGATTCTTTGTCAGTGTTTTTAACGTATTTGCATTTAGCATAAATAAAGAATAAAAAGAAATAATATCGTCACTCATTTTTGAGCTTAAATTCTGAGCTCTTATAAAAAAAAATGGAAAACAAAAATACAATCTTTAATATTCATATATTTAAAATATATCATTATCACTTACAAGAGTAACTGAAACAAGTGAAAATAAAAATACAGCTCAAAAATGAAAAGTAAATACCTATAGAAATGGTAGAGAATGAGAGTGAAAAATAAGTACTATCTATTGTGAGCTGTATTTTCTTTTTTTTTTTTTTTATCTTTTGAGGTATCCATAAATAACAGATGTTTTACGAAATAAAGTTTAGTTATGAAGTAATTGTTCAAAACCATTGTCAATAGATAAAATCCATGACAAAACCTTCGTTAATAGGTATTCGGGAGAATATTGTTAAATTGAATGAAAAGGGGCGAATGCATATAAAGTATAAAAGATTATAAAAGAAAATTACTAAATTTCCTTAAAAAATTCACATTAGAGTTAATGAGATAAATACAATAAAATTTTGAATTCTTAAACAAAAAGGCAAGAAACTCAATAATGAAGTTTCGATGAAGTTAGAAACATAAGTGAAGACTTGTAACTAACTTCTAGGTATTTATCTCTTTTTAAAATATATTGAAACAGAATCATCGAAGAAATAATACACAATCATCAGAAATGATACCAAATATAAGACATTTATTATATTTATTAATTAATTAATAGTATCAAGATTTTTAAATAAAAAAAACTGTTCAAAGATTTCATTTGTTCTCCATTGGCTATATTATTATTTTCTATTTTCTGGAATAACAAAGTGATGAAAGAATTAGAGGTAGGGGTGGCAAGGGAAGGTGTTAGACTGATGGAGAATGGAAAAGAGTGGAGGGTGAACTGCTTATTGTACGCAGATGATTTGCTTTGAGTGGAAAATCTGAAGAAAGTTTGAGAGGATTGGTAGGGTTTGGCAGGGTGTGTAAAGGGAGGGGGTTTGATAGTAAATGTAGTTAAGAGGAAGATAATGGTGGTGAGTGAGAAGAATCCACGGTGTGAAATCACGTTGGATGATGAGCAATTGGAACAAGTATATGAGCGGAAATATTTAGGTTACATGTTGGATGAAAAGGGAACGGATTATGCAAAGTGTTTTAGGAAAGTTGGGCGTGGTAGGAAGGTTACTGGCGCAATTAAATCCTTGGTGGATGTAAAGGGACTAAGTCTTGAGTGAGCCAGAGTTCTGCATGTGGGCATGTTGTTACCGGTGTTAATGTATAGTAGTGAAACTATGGTGTGGAATAAGCTGAATAAATCTAAGGTGCAATTTGTTAAGATGGATAATCTTAGGGGCGTGTTAGGTGTGAGAAAAATTGATAAAGTAAGGAATGAACGTGTTAGGTAAATGTGCGGTGTGAAGAAAGGCGTGAATGAGGAAATAAATTAGTATATTAAGATGACTTGGTCCATTGGTTAAGCGGGTGTATAGTGGTGTGTGCGCTGGGAAACTGAAGAAAAAGTAGATTGAGTCAGTAAAGAAGTGTCTGAAAGAAAAGAATGTGAATTTGGCAGAGGTGAGAAGAAAGGTGCATAATAGTAGTGAATGGCGGGTTTTTGTGAGGGGGCATGGTTATGAGGCCCGAGAGTGGATTTTTTACTGCGACGAGCTCCCACTTAAGGGTATGAGGGACTATTCTTTCGACTTTAAGTCATGCTCTTCTACTTAACTATCCTATTTCCGAGCACGTCACGCACCCTACTCCCGTCTGTTGGAAATAAAGGAGGATAATGAAAATGAAAAAATAAAATTAAAAATAGGAATTACCTGTAACAAGAACCTAAAGCTTTTTATTATTGAAGTTCCCTGGCAACATTAGTTTAAATATATATTAAAATAAGCAAACATTTAACATCAAGAAGAAAAAGTTTTTGACTAGTGAAAGACGTTTAATGAGTAATGAAGGTTAATGAGAGTATTATTACAGGAAAACAAGTATGAGAATCAGTAGTACGAGGTTGTAATCAAACGAATAAAGTAACCCTAAAGAAATCACAGCGAGCTATCACAAGAAAAAGATATAAAAGATGCGAAATCATATATATTCAAGCTCATATAAAAAAAAGAATAAATACATTTACGTTTAAACGAAGAAAATTTAATATATATATATATATATATATATATAATATAATATATATATTATATATATATATAATATATAATTATACGATATATATATAATATAATAAAGAAGAAGTTATAGAATATATATAGTTATTATATATATATTATAGTTATATATATATATATATATATTATATACATATATATATATATATATATATATATATAATATATATATATATTATATATAATATTATACTATATAATATATATATATATATATATATACATATATTATATATATATATATATATTTAGTAAAAAGTATATATATATATATCATATATATATATTATAAGTATATATTATTATATATATTATATAATTATATATAATATTTATATATATATATAATATATAGTATATATATATATTATATAATATATATATATTATACTATATAGATCATATATAAAAATCACCTGTCCCTTGCTTCCTCATAACTAGGGTAGGTGATAAACATACACCAGGAACAAAGGCATTGCTGAGCATTGCCAAGGTCACAAATAAGCTAGCTTAGGGGGGCACCAACCCAGTTACCACTGTAGACAGAGAACTGTGAGTTGGAGGAAAAGGATTGAAAGATAAAGATAATTAACTCGAAAAATGAGGTGGAAAGGAGGAAGACTAAAAGATTACGTATGTGACAATGCCCATACGTAGTGCTTGGGACTAAATACCACAGAAAACATCCCCCCCCCAAAAAAAAAAAAAAAAAAAATATATATATATATAGTATTATATTCATATATATATATATATATTATATATATATATATATATAATATAAAGTATATATTATATATATATATATATATATATATATATTATTATTAGGGTATGGTTAGTATGTAAGAAGAATTGATTAAAATGAGGAATGAAGAGATTAGGAGTTGTGTGGTTTGAAGATTAATGAGGGAATAAACGAGAGTATATTGGGATGGTTTGGTCATGTGGGATAGGATGGATTGATGTTCGGCTGGTTAGGCGGATATATAGTGGTGAGTTGTTGGGAATTCGGCACCGGCTGCGAAGATTAGAAAAAGTTGATTGAGCCCAGTAAAGGAATGCCTGAAAGGAGAGGAATGTGAGTTTGGCAGAGGCGGAGAGAAAGGTGCATAATATTTGTTGAGGCAATATGTTGCGAGCCTCGAACAGGGAGATGAACCTTACATTGATGAGATACCCACAGTGAGGGTCCGTCAGCAGTCTCGTGAAAACCTCATAGGTGGATTTTTCCCGACTGCGACGAGTTCTCACTTTGAGGATTTAAAAGGCCGGAAAAGAGGGGCAGTTTCTTTTTCGATTGAGTCTGATTCTTTACTTTACTATCTGTCCGGTGCATGTTTGAGCACATTTACGGGGAATCGATGGAGAAGCAAGGGACGTTATATATATATAAATATATAATATAATATTATAATATATATATATAATAATTAATATATATATATAATATATATATATTATATATTATATATATATTATATATATATATATATATATAGTATACTATATATATATATATGACGCGATAATATATATGATATATATATATATATATATAAAAATATATATAGTTATATAATTAATAGTATATATGATATAATATATAATATAAATATTATATATAAATATATAATATATATAATATATATAATTTTATAGTATATATATATTATATATATATATATATATATATATATATATAATATATATATATATATATATATATATATATATATATACGAAGAGAAGAAGAAGAAGAAGAAGTATATATATATATATATACGCGTATATATATAAGTGATATAGATATATTACATAAGATATATATATAATAGATATATATATATAATATATATATATATATATAATATATATCCTAGAAATGCTCATGCAATGCTTTGGAATACCAGTTGCAATGTTTGAGCAACATTACTCACAGTTGATGGAGAACGCAAGGACAGTTAATATATATATATATAGATAAATATAATAGTATAATATATATAATATATAAGTATTATTATATATAATATAAAGACTAATAGTATATAATGATTATAATTATTATATATATATATAAATATAATAATAATATATATAATATATATTATATATATATATATATGTAATTAAGTCATATTTTGATCAATTTGCCCAAAATTCTTTGGATGAGCGCACACATTAAGTATAAACTTTAAAAAAAAATTAATAACATTAAGAATAACATTTTTATCAATATACAAATAAAATTATGTATATCACACACACTAACTTTACGGCCGAAATATGCCGGCTCCTTCAGGGTGTACGTTTTGAGCTGATAGTGATAAAGGGTCACACGGTTACTTGATGTATTTGGAAGGTGGTATATGTTTTTCTTTTAGGATGGATTGTTATTATTTTCTGAAGGATTTTCTTGTAGTATTTTGTGACGTGTCATAATTGTATATCGCGGCAAACTATGTATTGTTACATTGCTCCCTTAAATAAGTATAGTTGAAGTGTGTTACTGTTTTTTATTACAAAAAATTCAATCATTTTGCCGTTTGTTGGTATTCTGAAATGCGATATATAAGTATCATATAATATAATATAGTATTATAATAATTATAATATTATAGTATATTATATATTATATTATATATATATATTACTATATATATAATATATATATATATATAAAGTATATAAAGTATATATAGATATATATATATATAGTAATATAATAGATATATAATATATATAAAAGTATATTATAATATAATAATATATAAAGGTATATTAATATATATATATATTATAAATGATAATAGTATAATAATAGTAAAGATATGTATATTATATAGTATAATAAGAAGTATAACTGGTTCCCATTCCATTCTATATTAATCTGTGGTATTAATGATTACTTCATGGGTGGGTTAGGAGCCTGAATTTTAGAGTGTATACGAATGACGATTGCCGAGATATACAGAGCTGTGCTGGATTATTTTGCTTTCTTGTGAATTCAATCGTCTCTCTATATAAATATCTGTACAGTTGT
This sequence comes from Trachelipus rathkii, assembly GCA_015478945.1. NCBI lineage: Eukaryota > Metazoa > Arthropoda > Malacostraca > Isopoda > Trachelipodidae > Trachelipus > Trachelipus rathkii. The sequence continues at coordinate 1,634 of JABUQX010044346.1, read as the reverse complement.
TACATGGAACTTTGTAAATGCATTGGAATTTAGAAGATTTATGTAAATTTATATTTGGGAATCTTCTGCTTGACTAAGGATAGAATATGTGAGTTAATATTATGTTTTGGTAAAATTCTTTTTATATATATGGGATTACTGGATGATAGGGGACTGGTAAATAGGTCACATTGTTTTGGTTATCATTAGTTAGAGTTTTAATTAGTTGCTAGACAAGAATTTTCTTTTTTGCTTTTCTTAGTGCTTTGAGAGTATTATATGTCCGGAAGTATTGTAAATTTTTGAAGGTTTGAAAAAGTATTATCATATTTTTTTGGGGGTGAGAGAGGAACGTTTTGAAAGAGTAACACAAGAGGAGAACCAAGCACAGGCATGTCTGGCAATGCATAACAAAATTCAGCTCTAACCCACCATAGAAGTAATCAAAACCACAGAATTAATATGAGATGGAATGCGAACCAAGTGATATATAAGTTATTATATATATATTAGTAATAATATAATATAATATTTATATATATATATATACTAGTATATATATAATAGTAATAATATATAAGATATATATATATATATAATATATAGTATATATTAAAGTATTATATATATATTAATATATATATATATATATATAATAATAAGTATATATATATATATGATTAAATATTATATATAATATATATATATATATATATATATATATATATATATATATATAGTATATAATATAAAATAAATATAGAAGTATAATATATATATATATAAAGTAAAGTATAATATATAGTATATATTAATATAATATATATAAGATATATATATATATATATATATATATAGATATTATTAATATATATATATCAGATACCAACAAACGCAAAATGATCGAAATCTAATTTTGTATAAAAAACAGTTGCAAAATATCAAATGTATGAGGTTTACTGCTTGCTGGGGAAGTCTCCCCTGGGTCGAGGTGGACCACACTAGTATAAATGTAACCTAAACATTTAAAACGAGTTAATTTTAAAAAAATTTAATTGTAACAATCGTAAACGCACAAATGTTACAATGTTGTTTTACAGAAGGGAGAACTTTTATAGTTTAAATAGTATAATTTTATTTGAATTCTAATAAAAATGTTTGCTTAATGTATTTAATTTTTTAAATTTTATACTTATGTGTGCTCATCCAAAGAATTTTAGGGCAAATTGCGATCAAATAAATATGAAAATAATTAGAAGTAACACTAATCTAAGTCACAAATAATATAATAGTTGTGCAAAATAGTACTAAATCGTATTGTGAAAGATCTCTATAAAATAATATTATAATAAAAATATAATATATATAATAATATATATTACTATATAATATATATATAATTATATATATATAGTATTTAAATAAATATATAAAGTGAGATAAAATTCACTAAATATATATATTAAATTTATTAGTTATATTACTATTTAGTTTATTAACTCGACTAAGTTATAACTTATAATACTCAATATAATATTTATATATATTAGTAAAATAAAATTACTGATATTATTTTATAGTTTCTATGAACACTCAATTTGTGAATGATCTACAATTTCACTAATTAATAGAGTTTAAAAATGAATTGGCAAAAT
>JABUQX010044345.1:10000-30000 GCA_015478945.1 Trachelipus rathkii | reverse complement strand
CCACGAAATTAATACGTTTAATCTAATCAGGTATAAGTGTCAACTAGGGAAGGCTCCAAGGGGGCTTTTCTGAGATAAAGGGTCCATCGGTTCCCCCTCCAGAAACTTTCCCTAGTTACTTTAACCAAATAACGTTTAAATCGCCTTCCACGTTTCTGGTTACTTTTACATTGAAAAGTATAAACGAAAGAAAATATTCAATATTTAAAATTCGCTCGAATATCTAATGTTCCATTTTTGAATCATTTTTTCCTATGTTAGAATTATCATGGTTAAATTTGGCAAGTATTAGGAGTGTATAATCTCCCACAGCCGATTTTTGTCTTAGGACCCCCCTAATTTGGGTTGCTTCTAGAAGCTAGCTCCCGCTACGCCCTGTTCAGGGTTGGAAAGACCCGGGTTAGGCTTATCGTGATTATATACCCTTAAACAACTTATATTTGATACAATTATTATTATATATTAATTACATATTACTTTTATATATTATATTATTATTATATTATTATTATTATTATTATTATTATCATATATTTTGACCTGTACTGTCGAAAAATCTATTCAGAAGGATCATTGGATTAAATCGATTCCCTATTCTGCCCCTAAAAATGAAATATCATAGAAGGCTGAAAATTAGATGTATAAGGATATAGTAAGGTAGATTCGATCCGATTGTATCCTGATCCTGCATCGTCTCACCGTCTCTTAGTAAATATTTGGATAAAAAACAATATTGTGTCTTATTAATTTATGTACCAGAATTCGAATATAGTATAACCGAAGGGTGTCGGGATCCCCCCAAAGGTGCTTCTCTAAGAAATGCTGGAAGGCCATTGAATATAAGCTAATTGGATAGACATAGAAAAGTAGAAAAGACCTGAACTGAAGATTTAAGTTGGCAACGTACCGGTCTGCTCAGTCGTGGGCGATAGTAAAATTCGTATAATAATTTAACAAAGATTGTGTTAAAAATATTTATAAGTCATAGATCCGGAATATTGATAGGTACCCCCCGCAGCAGTTCGCCCGCCTGGGCCTGCCTGGCCTCCCGACCCATCCAAACCGCGCTCCTCCGCCCGCGCACCCCCAGGCGGAACCGACGGCGAAACCGTCCTAGGAGCCAAACGTTGTCTGCTTTGTATAACTTTTTTATAACGTTAAAAAAGATTGGTTACATACCCTAAAGCATTAAACAGTAAATCAGTAAATCAAAACTACCTCCCACCCACCCCACCGTGATCATTTCTATTAAATAATCATACCTTTTAACATAACGCAAAACTTATTTTTTTTTTATTTTTAAATCATTTTTTTTTCATAAATTTTTATTTTTATATCTAAAAAATCATTAACTTTACATACCATAAAGCAGAATCAGTAAATCAGTAAAACTAAAACCATCCCATCCCACCTTCCCCCCTCTTCCCCTCTCATGATAATGACTATTATCAGGTTTCATACACATTAAGGTATCATTCGGATAAACATAGAAATGAAATCCAAAGTTTTTATAAAATCACTGACCAACGAAATATGCTAACAACAAAAAGTTTTCACATTAATTCAAAGCTAACATAGCATCACCAAACTAAGAATTAAATGTACAACGACAAAAACCTAACACACCTAAGCACCAATAAATTGATAACATTAACAAAGTTCCAACATCAACAGGAAATAACTAAGACATGCATACAAAAAAAACTAAACCTATTCACACTTTGCAAGCATATCTCTAACATTAAAGTTTAAAATTTTACTACATTAAAATTATCCCTTTCAGTATTACAGAAAACATTTGATCAACAATTATGCAACGTAAGAATTACATTAATAAAGCTTAAATAGCATCACCTGAACTAGAATATAATGTGCAACGACAAACCTCACACTCCTTACGCACGAAATAAACTACTAACATTAACAAATCCATACTTAACCAACGGGGGTAAAAACTAAAGCACTACAAAAAAACCTAGTCATACTTCAAGCATATCTCTAACATTCAATGTTAATTACAGAACATGTAATATAACAAAATTTATCAAACCCGGTCAATTATCACTACAAGCAACGAATATATCTAAGCAAACAAAGTTTTACGATAACTGTAATATTTAACAAAAAATCATCATAACCTTACTAAACTATCATAAACCCCAACAATTAATTGTAAACATAATTTATTTTCCAAACATAACATAAAATAAACAAATTAAACCAAACACATACAAAAATAAGTTCTTCGAATAAAACATAGTAAAGTGTAATATTTATATTAAACCGTAAATCAAAAATCAGTAAATCAAACCACCCGTCCCTCCCACTCCCCTCACCACCCACCCTTCCATATCTATTAATCATTGATCTATTATTCAAGATATCGAATGCATGGGATAAGCATATATAAAAATAATTCTTTAATACTGACCCAACGAAATCAGATTGACTTACAAATTTTTAACATCAATAAAAACTTAATATAAAACAACTAAGAATATAATGTACAACGCAAAACCTAACACACCTTATGCAACTATAAACTGCTAACATTTAACAAATTTCCACCTTAACAACAGCTCACCAAAAAAAAATTTAAACAACTCACCAAAATCTGCTCTTCAATCAATCTTAACAATCGACAAGAGCCCTCTATGCTAAATCAACAAAACTTATATAACAATCTAATATCATACAGACCAACGAATATATCTATCATATAAGAACATAATAAATCTAACATATCATAAACCTGAACTAACAAAAAAAATTTACAACACAACACTACCTTACCTCACGTATAAAATCTGCAAACATCACAAAATTTTCCCTACTTACAAAAGGAAAGTACTAACAACATACAAAACTTCAATGGTATCCCGCTTTCCCACCATATCAGGCAACACTAAAGCCATATATCTAACAAATCCCTTAACAAAGACCAATCTTTTGGCTAATATACCATCATCTGAACTATGGATTGACACTACCTTCATCAAATGTCAGTCGTATCAATAAAACTTCATTTAACTATAATAGAAACTAGACATTAGTCAAAATTCTCAGCAGCCTAACATTACCCAGCAAAAACTTACCTAAGCCCACTTTCAAGACATCATCACCATAACACAGCAAATTTACAAAACTATCTTCTCTAACAAATCTGTAATTCACATAGTCAGAGCTAAATAACAAAACGTAACAGCAAAATAATCGAGTCCCCAACATATCAACATTACAATGAGGAAAACCCTTCAATAATACAAATTTGGAATTACAATAAGACATTAACATTACCTACGGAGAATTGTCTACCTACCCCGCAACCACACAAAATCAACCTAGCCGTGAGGTGCAAACAATTGCAGCAGCACTAAACATATGAGCATAACAAAAACTGAAACAAATGAACAAACGATTAGAAAGAGACCAGCATCGGAACGATGAAATACTAACATGCAGCAAAGCGGCAGATCAAATGATTTAAACACGAGGAATAAACGGGACAGACAAAAGTCTTCTGTCAAACATGTCAGAAAATAACCTACGAAGCAACAAAGCAACGGGAGAAAACTCGTAACAGAAGTGCTAACTAAAAACATAGAGAGCAGAACAGACCGGACAGACGGAGGCGGAATAAACGCCACAGAACAAAGGATAACAACGCAAGGCGGGACGATTCAGACAAACGCGAGGCACCACGCACGCAACAGAAGGAGTGCACCAATAAGCTTCAAGAAAGAGGAAGAATAAGATAAGGAGAAGGAGGAAGAGAGAGAGAGAGTAGAAAAGAAAGTAGTTAATGATAGATACAAAGAAGGGTAAAGTAGGAGAGAGAGAGAGAGAGAGAATAGAGATGAGGATAGAATAAGCAAACAGGGAAGAACCGAAAACGAACAGAAAGCACCTAAACGAAGCAAACAGACCTTGACGACGGAAGAAACAGCACAGTAAACAAAAGACACTCGAGTGCAGACTCACCACAACACCTACCGTATCACTCCAACTAGACCGGAGCTGCCATATATATCCCGCAAGAGATTATCACAGCTGAGCCTAGATGCTCAACTCAGACCAATGTCACGTGAGAGAGTGTGCAGCTCACATACACACACACCGACTATTATTCTTATGCAAGGAGCAACATACCGTCACCTGTCGCGGAAGCGTGTCGACCTATATCGCAACATTCACAAGCTATCTAAGCCCCAATACGGTCAACCTCAGCTATGCTAGAGGACCCCATCTCACGTCACACCACAAACACAGCACACACACTATCCTACCAGGCTTGAGGTGGCCCGACATATAGCACGCCACACAGTCACTTCACGCAACGCTGCCTGTACACCGCAGGAATCACCGTAAGACTCGCAAGTCCTCAGAGAGCTGAACACGCACGAATGGCCGGCAAGATGGGCTCGTGCACACCCGTAGGCTGATTGGAAAAACAATGAGTAGGGTGAAGAAGCTAGTTTGAGGTAGATGTTTTCTACATTTGTATTAAATGTTCATATAAGAAACCTCCCAGAAACACTACCAATCAACAAAGGAATCATTTTCCAAAAATCTTCAAGTATGGCCCCAGAATATCACCCCAGGGACCCGTAAAGTCGTAAAGAAGGTCGTATCCCAAACTTATCGGAATTCGGATCATAAGGATGAAAGGTCGAAAAAGAGAAAGGAAGATTCACATCCTCCTTGTAAATATCTAGATCCCTGTGACTGGTGTCATTTGTCCCACTATGAGGGCCAGTGTTTAGGTGTAAGGGAAGAACCGATCAGCTTACAAGCTAGGGCTTTAAACTACACTCCTCCACGGAACTGAGTCATCCTGTGGAGAAGGATCATGTTCAAGACTCAGAAAGGAGTGCTACTATAATGAAAATCCTTGATGAAAATAATTACCTACCCCAGAACGCTCCCTCTGATTTATATGGAAGAAAGTATGACGACATGGTCATTCCCATAAACCTTTGTCAGGCTGACATTGAACCGTTGATCGTTTGTTACCTTGGATGATCATGATACACCACATTATGATTGCCTTGTGGATAGTGGAACCGGAGTCAATTTAATTAGTTCAGAAGTTATTTCCTTGTATCATCCGTAAATGTTGGCGTAAAAGCCATAAGCGGATTTGGGAACAACGAGAGAATACCGATTACTCATTATGTTGATCTGAAATTAAACTTTCAAATGGGATTCACAACTCAGCTTTCAGCGTTTTTCATCGTTCCTAAACAATATATGGAAGACCATACGTTAATAATGGGTACTTGTGCCTAGAGAGAGAATTATCTCTCAGATATGGCACGAAAACAGCTAATCCATCTCCATGGTAAGGAATTGAGGGTCATTGCCGATGGCATACACTTACCGGTAAAAAACATAGTCGTGGCAAATACGAATATTAATGACGCAGATATTATCTATGACCAAGCAAATGATCGAAATCTTAGATTCATGTTAAGAGGTCTTAGAAACCCTAATCATATAATTTACTGGCAACAAGTGAATAAACAGTATAGAATGTACCAATCTCAAATTATCTTTGAAAATGACGTATTATATTTTTAAAAAAAATCTGGAGACCTGTTGTACTTGATTTCTCTGGATCTTCTTATGCACATAGTCTTAGGCCTTCATGTTTCTTGTGGCCATATTGGGCGAAACAAATTACTTCAATTAGTTTATAAACAATTTTGGCATCCACGAGTAAATCAAGTAATTTCCGATGTCGTTCGCTGATGTTCCGTCAATCAGATGCAGAAAACTTTACCGTCAAATGTTACCCCTCCAATGTTAAAAATCCTTGCAAACTATCCTTTTGATTTGTGTGCTATGGATTTGTTGCAATTCCCGAAAACCTTTAAAGGAAATAAGTACTGTAGGGTTCTTATTGATCATTTCTCTAAATGGGTCCTGTTGTTCCAATTGCCGATAAATCTAGTTTAACAGTGTCCTAGAAACTGAAACACCAAGTACTTCCGTTCCTCCCTAAAGTCCCCAATCGTATTCTTACTGATAATGGCATCGGAATTCACTTCCCAGATATTTCAGCAAGTAATGTAAGATCATAATATTAAACATATACGAACTTCCCCACTTCATCCAGCTAGTAAAGGTGTGTGCGTAAGATTCAATCGTAGTTTGATCCAGATACTTAAATGCTTAGTCTTAGAACAACCCGCAAATTGGGTTGAAGAACTGTCTTCCTCGATATTGATTTACAACAATACTTCCCATAGTGTTTTCGATATGTCTCCCTCCGACTTCCTGTTACAAAAACCTCATTCCCTGACCCATACCTTTCCCCAGTACTGGAAAGAGGGTAGTACGAATTTCAAACCATATAAAAAGGGGCAAAAAGTGGCTCAGAAAGTCATTAGAACGGGCCCTAGTACTACCATGAAGCTCCAGAGCAAATGGGAAGGGCCTTTTATAGTAGAAGTAAATCCCAATCGGGTAACCTATATTATTCGACGGCTTAATAACCCTTCTGGTCGGCTACAAAAATTTCACTTCTCTCACTTAAGGGGGTGGATTGATATCCCTAATTATTTGCGAAAATATTTTTCAAGAAATAAACATATTAGTGATCAGTTCTTTTCTGAAGAGGATGAGCTTATTGAAGATGACGCTCCGGATGTAGCTGATCTTGTTTCGGAGGCCAGTGATGTTCCTACTGATACATCTGAATCGTCCCTCGATCCTCCCCTGTTTGATGGTAGTTTTGATCCCATTGAGGAAGAAGCCGATTTTGAGAGATTCTTGCAGTTTAACCCTATAGCCCAGGATGTGTATTCACAATTACCTGATTTATCAGCCGGAATTAGACAATTACAACTTGATAGAGGTGTAAAAGATAATCCATCCATCGAAGTCTCGCTGGGTCTGTCTCTCATTCAACTTCAAACATCACCTCCCTCAGTTAGATTTTCTTTACCCCCTGTTGAAATTTCACCTTCACCTGTAAATTCCCCTAGTAATTCAAGTTTTAATAAGTCCCATATTACCAAAAAATGTTTCAGAGTGTGTTCCCACTAGTTCAAAAGGGACCATGGTTAGTGATACATTATTTACGAGTGATGAAATTCCAACACTTTCGTTGGACTACCATGACATGTATACTCACGAGTATCCTATACATTTTCAGTACCGTCAATACTTACTTTCCCTGTTTTAGAGAATTATAATGTTCCAGTATCCCCGCCTTCAGCTTTAGAAAATCCCAGTAGAATAGGTTTACATACTGTAGATATGGAAGGAAAATCTCTTCTCAATTCATTCTTTCATTCATTCTTCTCAATTCATTTGCATTGGTCATTATCATCAGAAAACTCCAGTAATTTGTTTGACCAGTTGGACTCATTGACCCAACCAGCCGGTGAAACCTCTTTAGATTTTGAAAGTTCATTTAGCTCTCAACATACAGAATTTTATGGATTTAGCCCTCCAATTACTAGTGTACCTGAAATGATTCCTCCAAATATCATGTCTTCGTCCCCCTGGTTAGCAGCATGAGTGCTTCCTTTTCAAATAGTTGGTGAGGTGTTCGGTAATCCGGATAAAATTCTAGATGAAAGCACTCTTACACTTTTGCATATGAATGAGGGAGGAAGTAGAAGAGTTTCAACTGAGACCTTTTACCCGGTGTATGGGGCCGGTAATAGATTTACCTAATGTCACAGCCACTATAATATATTTGGAATATGTCACTGGGATATATTTGTCGATGAAGACGGTCAAGTCTCCTTTAATAAAAAAATTTAATTTTAAAAGTTATCCTGAATTATATAAATAAAATAACTTTAGCTTTAATTTTAAAGTTTAGAATAGGTTTTGTATGCCACACAAGGACCTATCAGACTAAATATAGTTATAGCTCTCTTGCATAAGTATACTAGAGTTGGAGTAGAGATGGTATCGAATGAAAAGTATGATTGATTTTGTGTACGTATAGAAGGTTGAGTATGTGTTGGATGTAAAATCAGTGAGGGTATGAATGGGATTATCAGATCAATATGTTTTTATGTAAAATTAAAATAATTGCTTGATGAGAGGAAGGTGATTAAAAAAAAAATAGAAAGTGTAGAATAAATGAGAAGATTAAGAGAACAAGTATAAGATAAATTAATGAGCGCCGCAACAGCAGACCAGACACAATCTGCAAACGAAAATCAGTTTGAAACTGAACAAACCAAATCTGGAACAAAATTTGAAGAAGCGGTTGTTTGCTGTTAGCCCAGTGTGTAAAAAGAAAGTATGGATGTCGTTTTAAAGTAGGAATAAGAATTGTTTCAAAACATGAGTGTGAAAATAAGAGGGATACAAGCGGTTAAAAAGTAAAAAATGAGATGTTGAATGTCTAAAAACCAAGATGAGGTTTCAAAAGAAAATGTTCAGAATTTATATAGAGGAAAGGAAAACCAAAAAGGTGGGCGCCATACGTAGGAGGAAGAAAAAAAAAAAAAAGATAAATAACAGTTTGGAAGGAGATGAATTGAGACTTACAAGGGAACAGGAAGCTCTTCTTGAAGGAAAGGGGGAAACGTTAAAAATAAAATAAGAATCCTGCCTTTTAGAATAAATGAATAGGGATGGTGAATTCTTAACAAATAAAAATATGTTCGGATCCGAAGGGAACACTTCGAAAAATCTGCATAACATATGGCAGTGATATGAATATAATGAAGAGGTGATAGTGAATGTGGGTGGTTTGATTGTCAAGAAGAATAGCGCTAGGGTCACGTGAGGTATGTTGTTACTGTTTTTATGGAATATGAGGACTATTGTCTGAATAAGAGTATAGAAATCTAAAGTACAGGTTTCAGATGCGACGAATCTTAGGGGCGGTAGGAGTCGCCTTGTGATGTGAGGAAGAATTGATAAAAAGAGAAATGAACGTATTAACCTTTTATAATGGGTTGAAAAAAAAAGGATAAAGAGAGAAATAAAATAAAAAATACTTTGAGATAATTTGGTCATGTGAACGGAATATGGATTGATATCGGTTGGTTAAGCAATGTATAGTGGTGAGTGGTGTTGGAATCGACTGCGGGAGACAAAAAGAACAAAAGTGGATGATCAGCAAAAAGAATGTCTGGAGGGAAGTGAATGTGAGTTTGCAGGGCGAGAGAGAAAAGACAAGGTTTGCATTAACAGGAGTGATCATGCAGGTTTCAGAAGTGAGGCGTGCCTATGCGTGTTTGCCACCTGCCAAGCGGAATGAACCCACATTTGGAGATGCCATAGTAAGGGTCCTCGTTCCTTGTGAAGCTCTAGGGGGATAATTTTTCTGGAGCACTATGCGACCGATTCTCAACTAATAGGTATAAAGAACGTAAGGCTGGGGCCTTTCTTCGACTTGTCAATATTCTGCTTACACTTTTTCTGTTTCCGGTGCATGACGCACCTACCCCAAGTCTAGGGAAAAAAGAAAAAAAAAAAAAAAAAAAAAAAAAAAAAAAAAAAAAAAAAAAAAAAAAAAAAAAAAAAAAAAAAAAAAAAAAAAAAAAAAAAAGAAAAAAAAAAAAAAAAAAAGGTGTTGAAAGTACTATAATATTAATATATATATTCTATAAAATGTGTTAAAGGTAAATATATATATAATAATAAAATTATATATATACAGTGGCGGCTCCTGCCTTCGTTGCTTTGTGCAACGACCACTTTTTTTCCTATATCAATGATATTTTATTTTTAATATTTCGTGAGATAATTTCATGTTTGCTTTATATAAGCTATAAATATATATAATAATATATAATATATATATATATATAATATAAATATATATAATATATATTATAGAATATATAGCGGGAAATTTTCCCATGTAGGGACGGTCATGTAAAACATTTGCATGTATGTTCATAGGGATGTGCAACCTATCGACGCACCAATAATTGCACCAACCACCCGTGTTAATCTCTTAACAAAGATTGGTGATCAATTCATATAAACTTTCCCTTGTAACTAGGCAAAGCGAAGCGCCAGCGAAAATACAAAGCCCTCTCCCCGTATTTAGCGAGAACGATGCCAAATCATTTTGAAGTGAGCTTGTCAGAGCCCCCGACAAGGACAGAGCCAAAGTCAGATCGAGATTGTGGTACCGACTCCTCTTGGCAGGAATCGTGTTGAAAGAAGTTTGATTCTAAATCCTTGAATAAAAGTCAAATTATATTATGACAGGTCCCACAAATACTATTTGCGCTGTAATTTAACGTGTTACCAAGTTTATATATATGCCGATTAATACCCACATTATCATAATATTCACCATTCAAATTTATATGAATGTCCCTTATTCCATTATCGATTCTTGCATCATTTTAATAAAACCAATTAACGGACCAATCTATTATATTTACAACACCCCCAATATTGATATATATTTCTAATTAATCAGCCTCGAAATCTCCCTTAGAATTTTGGGCAACACCCGAGGAAGTGACCAAGAACCTCCCCTTCTAAGGAGTTGCATTCCTGCAAATTATGACGCAAAATTTACTTGTATTTCATCACCGTCAAATTGGAGTGAAAAGATAAATTTTGAAAAATAACCTGAATTTTCAACCGTTTCCTAAATATAAACTAGTGTGTTTTTGTTTTTTAACTTAAAACATTATTGTGTTAATCTAAACTGCGATCAGTTGTTAGTAATTAAACTGCTGTATTTAAAAACTCTTAAATGAAGAAAAATCCCTAAATGAAAAAAATATGAAAACTAAAACCGTTGAGCAAACTGAACAAACAAACAAAAATTCTCCAAGCGAACCCACTAAAAAAAAGCAAAAACGGTTCTGTAAGAACTGACGTTCAACGGGTGACTTTTTCAAACACCGTAGGAATAGGCTTCTCAAGTTTGTAAACAAAAACTCTCTCTGTTTAAAGTAAAAATGCTGATGCGAAAAGAAGGACCTATCCGCTTAAAACCAAACCAATAGAAGCTAAAAACGTTTCTCCCAATAAAGAGGAGAGAAGGGAAAAAAAATTCTACTTCCCCACCAACTGCTGTCTCCACGAGAGAGAGAGTCACCTTCCCTCTCATCAACAGATGCTGAGCAAGTTGAGTCGCCGAAAACTTCACGATCAAAAACAACAACAAGATGACTCCGTGAATACCAGTCACCCTTGAAACAGTATAGTCATTTGACCTCAAGCCTCGATCATGGGAATATTTCAAGCCAGTTAGAAGCAATGATGAAATAATAATGATAATGGTGATGATGATGCTGGAATGGAATATGAGGTAAGTGAAATCAATAAATCATTGGTTTCACTTAAAGAAACGCCAGTTAAAATATCTAAACTATCACACACATCCACTTATGCCAAGAAAAGCTAGACAAAGTAAAATTAGCTTTAAAAAAGGGAATTTGAAGTTGCAACTGAACAACCAATTACAGATAGCGACGCTGATAATATTGGTAGTAGAAATTTCGAATCATATGTTGGTGCGTAAATAACCCCATTTTGCAATCGATCTATTCTTAGAGAACTATCAACAAAAATTTCCAATGAGTCTCGTATGCTAATTCAGAAGACAAAACACCTAACATAGGATTAATTCCCTCCCGCCCCCCCGCACACCACCCCCCCATCCGTCCCGCCCCCGCTACGAAGTTTACGAGATTAATTTGCCGACGAGTTATTTAAAAAAATTTTATACAAAAGGAAAAACATTAATCACCCTCAACAAACCATGAATAATCTGGGAGGGAGAGAAATTCTCATGAGAGAGAGAAAAAGGCTTGTCCGACCGCTGACTCCCAAAAAATAGAGAGAGTCACTCATATAAAGAGGAACACCCACAAAACTCCACCAGCCTCGATCATGAGAAGATTTCAAGCTAGAAACAATGATGAAAGCCATAAGAGACCTGAGCGCACGGCGGAGCTGCCCGTTAAAAGAAAGAAAGTCAAAGCGAATGATTAGAAACATGAACGCGTCAGAATGTTAGGCAAATCAAATACATCAGGACGAATAACAAATATACTGTTTAGTAATATCTACAAGTAGCTATGGTTTTACCACAAACCGCTTCCTTCACCCAAGCTATCGCGAATCTGAAAAGTTGCCCTCATATACCCCTATATGCTCAAGAAGGAGATGAATGCCAAACCAAACCAAACAACAAAAAGGCGGGAAACGCCTAGAGCGGCTGAGCTCGCTGCCATCTGGAGCCAGTCGTAGAAAAAATTTAAAGTCCAACCAGAAAATTGTGACCTTCAATCCTGACGTAGTAGTAAACAAATTAAAAAAGTCATAGTTACTTAAAATTAAACTGAAAATGAAAATTTATAAGGTAGAAGCGATATTATGCATTGAAACATATCAATAATGCGAAAAGATAATTCTCTTTTTGAATATAAATAAAAAAACAAATATGACATTAATTAACACAATAATATAAATGAGAATATTACTACTACCACCACCACTACTACCATTAATTACAATAATAAAATAATGAATTAAAATAATAATAATAATAATAAAAATAATATAATAATAAAATAATAAAAATAATAATAATAATAATACTAAACCAAATGTTGAAAACAATTATAGTGATCTTGACCATAGGGTTGATCAATATGAAAACAAATAACATTAATGTATAAAATAACTTGCCAGTGCTAATCTAATAAGTGTGTTTAATAAAATCATACCACATTAAATTGTACCGAAATATTCATTACCAAAATATGTTACCAAAATGAAAAGGATTTATTAAATGCAATAAATGTATAGCTTACTCAAATTCATAATTAACCTGAAATAAGACATACCAAAAATATTTACCTGTCAAATACGTAAGCATGATATTCGGCGTCAAGTGTGTTAAATGATTATTCATGTAAGTACCAGGTACAACCTACAGAAGCACAATTTCGTAATCAACAAGATATAACATAGATACATCACGGGAACGTTGTGCCGGGGGTACGGGGGGGGGTTACAGTTATGAGGCCAAGAATCTACCTAGTCAGGTCGATGACAGTTCGCAAAAAGACGATCGGAATAGGCTTCACGAACATTTAAAAAACTTTGACGCCCGAGACCAGACCAGGAAAGAAAGGCTGCGCCCGAAAATGACTAATCTACATGTACCAGTGTATGATAATTTGGGAATGATAGGGAACCATGTGTTTCACCTAATTACATTTTTGTAAAAAACCGATCTTGCTTTGCAAGGGCAGAAGGCCTCCTATTATCGGTTATAGTGGCCGCAATAAACACTAAAATTAATATCTATGATGTTGTACATTAAATTTGACATAATATGAGAAAATTTAGTAGATGAATTCTATATTGCTGACCCCCTACCCCCCCCACTACCTCCCGCGCCAACAACCCCCACGCCGCCCGCCCCCGAGACTAAAAAAACACAACAAACATTTGCCGGTCGCCTTCCTTAAACATTTATAATTTAAGGTAATAACTGTTTAAAAGACATTTTAATTGACCCCTCAAATAATAAAATATTCTTCTTTAAAATTGAAGTAAGAAATAATATGATTTTTAGAATTAAATTTAGATCCATGAAATTTCCAGAGATCCTAAATCTCCCTCTGCAACCCTTTCACGCCCTCTCCTTCCCGCATAACCTCTCAGTGCTACCTTATAATGATTTATACTGAATATAGAGTTATTTTCTCAATCCTTAGTAAAAGAAACATAATAATTATAAAAGATAAAAACAAATTGCATGGTCGTGAGAGATGTTTGAAAAGTATAAAGGCAAATTGAGCTGCGGGAACAACATTTAAAAATAAAGAGGGTCAAATAACTGCAAATGAAGAACAAGCATCATACCAGAAAAATATTATAAATTACAAAATACAATATCCTTATTAAAAGCCAACATCAAAGGCGCCCATAGCTATCGAGAGCAAGAAATCCCTCACCCAAATTATAAATCAAACAGATCTGAATTTAAATATTTAATTGCAACCGGTGTTTTAAAAAGAACGAATTCAGCCTGGGCATTCCTTGTGTCCTAAATTGGAACAAAAGCAATAATAAAACTGACCACCTGAATATGCACCGCGACTTCCGTGAATAAATAAAATGAGCGAATCCCGTGTGAGCCCTTAGGTTTTACCAACATTGCAGGATGCAATATCACATTGCAAGGGGGAGCAAATACTTTCACGTATTCGACATGACCGCAAGCATATTATGGAAAATACCAGATTAAGCATCACAGAGAAAAGCAAGAGAAGAAGAGAAGGAAAGAAGATTTTAAAAATTTGATCATAAAACACAAGAAGAAGAAGAAGAACCTGATTTACACATAAATTTAAGACCAGAAGAAGAAAAGAAAATAAAAGAAGCGAGGCAAAAATAGGAAAAAGGAAAAAAGAAAAAGATAAAAAGGGAGAAAAAGAAAAGAAGAAGAAAAGAAAGAGAAGAACGAAGAAAGACGCAAGGGACAAACATGATAGCGAAGAAGAGAAGAATATTTCACTTGCTTATAACGGAGAAGACCCAGAAAAAGAAAAGTGAATGAAAAATGGAAGATTATTTTTTTGAAATGAAGAAGATTAGAAGAAGAATAAGTAAAGATTCAAGAAGAACGAATAGTAATCAGAGCGTCATACTAAACCCGCTCTCCCACAGGAATCCGCTCAAGGCTCTGTCATCTTTCAGACTATTCGATAGTCCGCTAGGAAACTTCTTGTCTATACCGTTTGTAGAACACACAATAGTTGTGATTAAAAATCCTCGCCGGCCCAAAAAAGGAAAGACTGGTAGGAAAATTTATTCCTTGTAGTCTCCCATTCTCAAACAAACAATATTAAAATGAATAAATCCAGTAAAAAATATGTTCAATGAATATTAAAGTAAATTTATTCACAATGTAAATAAGTAAATATTTGTTCTCGATTGTTCAGAAAAAATTATATGTTTAATATATTTTTTTCATTGGTTACTTTTTTATTGACACGAGTCAAAAAAAAAAATAAAATGTATTAATCATTAATGATATGAGTAGATTAGCAATAATAATAATAATAAAAATACACATAATAAATAATAATAATATAATAAAAAAGCATAATAACATTAAAATATAATAATAAGTCAAATATAATAATATAAGTAATAATAATTATACTACATTAAATTACATAAATATAACAATACATAATAATAATAATAAATCTCCAAAGAGTAGTGCAATGAAAATCGGAAAATAATAATAATATTAGTAACCAATAAATATATATAGTAATAATAAATAATAAATCAAATGAATTAAATAACTAAAATCTAATAAATACTAAATATATAATTAATAATAATAGAATAGACATGTTAGACTTTAGAAACCATACAACAGAAGTTGAAATTTACAGTTCTTCTATACTAGTTACAAAATCTAATAAAAGTAATATTAAAATTGTCTGTATATTGTTGTTCCAAATATAAACAAAGGCGCCCGCTTTGAAGTAGACTTTCCAATGTGAAGTTTATGTGAAGAGGTACCTTACCAAAAACTGAACAAATTTTAACTTAAAATAAAGATTTGCTTCACCATCACTCTGCGAGAAAGGAAAGCATTAAAGCAAGTTGAATCCTTTGTAAATATATCATTATAGGATCTCATTCAAGATCATTTGTAAATTACATACTAAACGTGTTTGTTATGTCACATTTTAGAAACCATTAAAAACATTAAAATTCGCCCCGAAGCACCTCGCATGTGCCAAAATACTCATAAGACACATAAACATATTCAAAGTTTTGAGGACCGCAAGCATATCCCCCACCTTACCACAAATTGAGAATCTCAAATATACCTACGCCAGGCTTTGTGAGTCGACTTAAAAGCAACGTTTTTGAAAGAATTCTGATGACATTTACTCAGAAATAATTACTTTTGTACACCCCTCCCCAGCAAAGTTAATATGGCCCAAATTTAATAAGAGAAATGGCAAGGAATAACACAACACTCGAAGAGTCTTTTTAAAAGATAGAAACTTCCTCGGATTACGATTAAGGAGTGCGCAAGCGCGTCTAGTCAGCCCAACAAATATTTGTCAAATCCAAATAATAATTGAATAGAATATAATACATAATACCAAATCTCTCTATTAATGTACATAAATGAAAGATAATAATAATAATTAATCAATAATAATAATATTAATTAATAATATATAATTAATCATATATCAATAGATTAATTAATTAATATAATGAATTTAATAATAATAAGAGAAAATAAAATCAATAATAATCTCTATTAACTTTAATTAACTAATAATCTAAATGAATTAATAATAAAATAATAATAATAATATAAAATATTATAATATAAATATAATTAATAAATATATAAATAAATAGAAAAAATAATAATACTTGGAAACTATCTTATATAAATTAGAACATCATACAAATAATAGATACAAATAATATATAATCAATGCAAATATTTATAATTAGAATAAAATATAATAAAGACTCAATAAAGGAGTTTTAAATATTATTCCCAAAAAAACTATGCAATTACACTAAACATAAATCGACAACACAAAAATATATGATACTGAAACCAAGTCCGGTTTCAAAATGGACCATCACCATTATCATCATCTTTGAAACATGAGACTGAATCGTGAGGTTTCAGATATATTCCTTGAAAAAAATTTCTAATCTATTCCTTCCTTCCTCTCATCTCTACACTCCTCTTACTTTCTCTTCTTCCTTTGTTCCCTCTTCCGTTCTATCCTCTCTCCACTTCTCTTACTTCCCTCTTTACCTTCCTCTCCTTCTTCCGTTCAACACACCTCTATTTTTTGATTGTCTCTTCTGTTTATCCTAGCTCAATTCCCATAATTCTTAATAGGGCTTTTATCTTGTTTCGTCTTTTCTCTGTCTTTCTTCTATCCTCATGCTCGTCACATCTTAACACACTTGCTCGAGAGAGTACACACAAACGACACAACTAACTCCTATATACATATAATCTTCTTCTTTTCTTTCTTCTTCTCCTTCTTCTTCTTCTTCCTGCTTCCTTCCTCCTTTTCTTCTTCTTCTTCCTTCTCTGTTAATTTATTTCTCTTAATTAAATGTAATTATCATAATAATTTTTTAAAATTGATAAATTAATGTCATTGGCCTATCGCATATTTTTTTATAGCTATTGTGTCTATTAATATTCTCACTGTAATTTATTATTACGTAAATCAAAAAAATTTAAGAAGTCACATTACTACCTTCTTTATAATTTAGCTCTATTAGTATTATATTATTATATTTATTATTATAATTTTAATTTTCTAAAAGAATGGTGAACCCAGAAGGTTATTTTTATGAATACTAGCATTATCGACATTATTTGTAATATGATCTGCAATTACCCTAGAGTGGAAACCCAACTAGTGAAACAGAGCCCATATTCTAATAATATTGTAACTTCTCACCCTGTCGGAACGACGGAAATTAGACGATGTAACACGTTTGTTTCTGTATGTTCCCATACAGCTAATGTTTTAAGCCAATTGAAATAGCCCTGGACCCTTAAGGGACATAAAACGATTCTGGCGATCGATGTAAATGAGTAAAGAATAAATGTAAATCTTCTCGCTATAGAATATTCAAGTGGAATAAGTTAAAATACAACTTCTAATAAAATAAAATGATCTAAATAAAAATTATATAATAGATTGATAATTAATTAAAAATAATAATAATAATAATAATAATAATAATAATAGAGAAAATTACCTAATAATAATAATAATCCAATAAATAATAATAATAATAATTAATAATAATAATAATAATAATAATATATATTTTATATTATATTGTTGTTGTGTTTGTGTTTGTTATTTAATATTTGATATTATATAATTATTTATTTGTCGTTTTCCGTAACCCTAATATCCAATATTCTTCAATTATTATTCATTATTTTTAATATTAATATTAATCCTATCAACAATTTTATTATTTAATAATATTTCATTTATTATACTTTTATTACATATTAATATTAACATTAAAATTATTATTCATTACTTATATTATTATTATATAATTACTTATTCATAATATAAATTACATAAATAATATAATAATATAAAATTAATACATTACATAAATAAATAAGTATAATAAATAAATAAATAGATAATTGCAAAATAATTAATTGAAATAATTATATAGATGAATGAATAAATAAATAAATAATGACATAATTGTGAATAACAATTAAATACTAGATTAGAGACTCTTTTGTAGTCAATTATTATTATTATGATTATATTATTATTATTATTTTATATTCATATGTATATTATTATTAATTAAATTATTATTGCCATTTTTACTAATTATAATATTAATATTATCATCCATTCATTCTAATTATTAATTATTATATTTGTTCACGAATTATTTACTGATCACAATCTTAATATCTGCCAAATTTTTTTTTTTTTATACCCAAGTATTAGAGAAGAAAAGAAAGGAGTGTTTTTTCCCTTTTGAGAGAATGAGTTTAACCCATTATATTTCTTATAAAGGAAATCATTGTGTATATAGATAACATTGTGTTTAATTTATTTTAATCCATTTATGCATGTTAATCAGCTCGTTACCTTTTTCCACTTGAATTATTTTTACCTTTCAAATACCCCATAAAGAATGTACCCTATAAATCCCAAATTGATTAAATAATAAGCCATAGATTTAACTATCAGCAAAATGGAGAGAAAAATTGCGGTTGATACATCAGGCATAAAACATTTCGAAATCTAGTAGAATGTGGCACCCTTAAGTAAACACCAGATATGTAAAATAACAAATTTAATGTGTATGAATGGAGCCTACAACAGATAGACCTGTGGAATTATAGGGAATGACCAAAAGAGTATACTATAATAGACGAAAATCTATCCCACATAAGAAAATCTGAACACTTTTAATAGGAAAAGTAGATGAGTGGAATTACCGATACCTCGACCTTGAAAGTTGGTTCAAAAAAGATTTTTAAAAACTGAGACACACGAGTGAATTGACATAAGGCCGAACCTTTGGTTTACAAGAAGATAATGTGTAAGTTGGAATGTATAAAAGTAAGGCAAATTCCCTGAATTTCATAGTCGAGAAAAAAGATATAGACTAAAATATCTATCCGGCATCCTTCCTTGTTTTATTTTTGTAAAAATTTATTATTTTTTTTTTAATAAACAAGCTAAAATCCCTATATAAAAATTGAAACCAACAGTGTGTAGATAGAAACGCATAATAGGTTTTCTAAATGTTCTTGTCATATAATGAACCTGTTGTACTAGACAAATATTTGTCGATTTGTGTTGTTAGAACCCCATCCTTAAATTAAGTTGGTCCAGTACGTAACTATAAGAACAATTCGCAGACTTACCTTCTTCGGTGTGGAATGGTCTTCCGCTTAATCTTCGTCTTATTCAACTTATTGATCACGACTACTATGGAAGATAATGTCTGCAAGATGACGAAGATGCACCAAAAAAGAAGATACACCGAAATTAATATTTTGATATTAACTAAAAGTAAGATCAATTCCAACGCCCGAAGATAAAAAGGTATATGCGAGCCATAAAAGCGAGTAGAGTTGAGAGTGAGAGGAAGAGCAGAGGGAAGAAGGAAGAAAGCACAGGAAGAGTGAGATGGAGATAGAAGAAGTAGAGGAGTAGAAGAGATAGATTGAATAGTGCAGAGCGAAAAAGAGAGAGCAGCAAGTAGAATAGAGAAACGATGGGATTTAAAGCGCTGAAAATTAGAAAAGAGCAAGAAGTAAGAGAGCGAAGAGATAGTAGAAATGAGAGAAAGAAAGGACAGATGAGAGCAGAGATTGGAATGAGAGAAAGATGAGAAAGAGAATCGAGAGAGAGAAGAGAAGATGGAAAAGAGAGAGAGAGGAGAGAAGAAGAAAGTGAGGAAGAAGAACAAAAAACAAGAAAACGAATTGGAGAAGAAAGAACAAGTTA
>JABUQX010044345.1:0-5000 GCA_015478945.1 Trachelipus rathkii | reverse complement strand
TTTTTGATTTCGGCGTTGATTGTTTGGTTGCTACATATTCTATATGCTCGTAGTGACAAAGTGGTAATTATGCCCTTTTTAATGTGTAATTTATGACCCGAATACCAATGGATATATTTGGGGTTATGCGTTGTTTTTTTATATACGGAAAATAAAATTGTATTTGTGTCATTCCAATTTATTAATATATCTAGGAAATGGAGAGTATTGTTTAAAGGGTATTCTATGGTAAATTTTATTGAAGGTATTAGGTTATTTATATACGTATGAAAATCGTCTATTTTAAAGGTTTTTGGATGGACAAATAAGATATCATCTACATATCTAACCCATTTACAGTTTTCATATCCTTCGTAGTTAAATATATAAGTTATTTCCAAGAGTTCAAGAAATAGGCAACTAATGATGGGAGATAACGGGGAACCCATACTTAATCCTGATTTTTGTGTATAGAATTGGTTGTTGAATGTGAAATGAGCGTGTTCTATTGTTAAATTTATAAGTTGCTTTAGAGTATTGAAAGGGACATTAAACGAGATTTGGTGTGTGTTTACATAGTTTTCTAACAGATTTAGGGCTACTTCTACTGGTACGTTTGTGAATAGAGATGTTACGTCAAAACTTAGCATGCTTTTATCGGTCATGTTGATGTTTTGTATTGTCTGTTTGAGATGATGAGAGTTTTTTTATGGGAGGGGGAAATTTTACCTAGTAAAGGTTTAGGTTGATTAGCTATCCATTTAGACAATTTAAATGTTATGTAGTTTGAATTTGAAATAATGGGGCGAAGGGGGATATTATTTTTATGAGTTTTTGGTATGCCGTAAAAGTTTGCCAGTTGGGTATTGAAAGACTTGAGATTATTGTATGTTGGTTCGGTATTTGTTAAGATGTTAAATAGTTTATTATTAAATAGAGTTTGGGAAGTTTTTAAAACTACAAACAATTCTACTCTCAATCTATCACCGCCACACCTTACAAGACTAACGAAACGGAACATATAGTTATAAACCATATGGGGAACTATCTAATGTCATCATGGACAATACAGATAACCCTTAACCAGAAAATAAGCTAATAAGAAATTTTGAAAGATTATCGCAATCAAAATGAAAAACAAAAACAAAATGACATAAATCCGAATATTCTTTTAGGTATCCTGTTGGAAAAAGTCTCAAACAGAGTAAACAATCTTCCAAGATGTTTCAACACAACGATCAAGGAACTAAGAAATAACCAAAACATTATAATAAATACCGAAAAACTGATAAGGACGGCAAAAATAAAAGTCAATTATGAAAAAGAGGAATAATATAAAGTAAGTCCAAAACGAACTAAAAAATAAAAAAAAAAAAAAGATAAAAGATTAAATGATAACAAACGATATATTATAAAATTAAATCTAAACCCCAAAAAACTCCCAAACTCTATTAATAATAAACTATATAAACATATTAAAAACTAAAAAACATATTAACAAATAACGAACCAACATATAATAATCTCAAGTCTTTCAATACCCAACTGGCAAAATTTTACGGCATACCAAAAACTCATAAAAATAATATCCCCCTTCGCCCCATTATTTCAAATTCAAACTGCATAACATTTAAACTGTCTAAATGGATAGCTAATCAACTTAAACCTTTATTAGGTAAAATTTCCCCCTCCCATATAAAAAAAAAACTCTCATCATCTCAAACAGACAAAACAAAACATCAACATGACCGATAAAAGCATGTTAAGCTTTGACGTAACATCTCAATTCACAAACGTACCAGTAGAAGTAGCCCTAAAACTGTTAGAAAACTATGTAAACACAAACCAAATCTCGTTTAATGTCCCTTTCAATACTCTAAAGCAACTTATAATTTTAACAATAGAACAAGCTCATTTCACATTCAATAACCAATTCTATACACAAAAATCAGGATTAAGTATGGGTTCCCCGTTATCTCCCATCATTAGTTGCCTATTTCTTGAACTCTTGGAAATAACTTACATATTTAACTACGAAGGATATGAAATTGTTTTGGATTCGAAAAACAATGGAAAAGATGCATACTCCTATCGTTCTCTATCGCTTTGCTAAATGCAAACAACTTTCTAAAATAGCCTCAAACCGATTTTCATCACGACTATATAAATAACCTAACGCTACCTCAATAACACATATCACCACTAGATAAATACCTAATAAACAAATACCTCACATTTTACATAAAGACCCCTACATATATAAGTAAGATTGGGCCACCACACCGCAACTCAAAAAACAAAATGGACACTACCAAATACACAATTATTCACAATACAAAAAAAAAAAAAAAAATAAAAAAAAAAAAAAAAAAAAAAAAAAAAAAAAAAATAAAAAAAAAAAAGCACCAAAAAAAAAACGCACCAAAACAAACACCAAAAAAACCAATCAAATCGAAAAAAAAACAAAAAAAAAACCACCACAACAAAACACAAAACACCGAAAACAACCACCAAAAAAAAACACACCACAAACAAAACACTACACACCAAACAAAACTACCATAGAATACCCTTTAAACAATAGTCTCCATTTCCTAGATATATTAATAAATTGGAATGACACAAATACAATTTTATTTTCCGTATATAAAAAAACAACGCATAACCCCAAATATATCCATTGGTATTCGGGTCATAAATTACACATTAAAAAGGGCATAATTACCACTTTGTCACTACGAGCATATAGAATATGTAGCAACCAAACAATTAACACCGAAATCAAAAATATAATAGACACTTTCAGTAAATTAAATTACCCTAAAAATATAATCCATCAAGGTTTAAATAAGGCAAAACAAATTTTTATTAATGAGGAAAATAACACTAACATAAACAACCAAAACTGTATTAAACATAAATACCTATACTAACTCTCAATACAGATATAAATTATAAAACACCTAATTTACAAATCGTAACAAAATACAGCAATACACTTAAAAATTTATTAAAACTAAAAATCGAAAACAATAATAAATCTGCTATCTACTCAATACCATGTAACACCTGCAATAAAGAATACATAGGTGAAACAATAGACTTAAAATGCCGCATAAGCCAACATAAATAGGACTTACAAACCTATAATAGTATCTCGCCACTAGTAACACATGAAATAAACGAAGGACATCAATTTAAAACTGAAAATAGTAAAATAATTAAAACAATAAAAAACCATAAATTTAGAAAATTCTATGAAGCATTCTCAATAAAAAACACAATAAACTTCAACCGGGACCGAGGCAATTACTATATAGACGAAACAATCAATGAAAGTTTAAAGGCATCAGCGTCATGCGAAAGCATTCGACAGAAAATAGGAAAGGACACCATAAATATAAACAACAACCAACCGTAGCAGAAAGTAATAACGAAGAAATAAGGATGAAGGTTTTCTTTCTCTGACAATCCCCGAACGAGGTGGAATGGCATTCCACGAAAGCTTGGAATAAGTTAGAGAATGGAAATAACTAATAAAAACTTCGTAAATAAATAGTATTCGAAAAAATTTGTTCAGACAAGTCATGTTTTTTTAATATGCTTATGTTCTTATTGAAAAAAGTGAAAAAACCCAGGGATAATTTAAATACATAACAAAGGTGCGAAATTTATTAGCATTAAAAGAAATATATATATATATATATATATATATATAATATATATATATATATATATATAATAATATATATTATATATATATATATAATATATATATATTATATATATATATATATATATATATATATAATATATTATATATATAATATATATATATATATATGTTTTTATAAAAAAAAAAAAAAAAAAAATAGATATAAATATATATATATATATATATATATATATATATATATATATATATATATATTTCTTTTATATATATAAATTAATATATATTATAAATATATTTAAATATATATATATATAATATATAATATATATATATATATATATATATATATAATATGATATATATATATATATTTATATATATATAATATATATACTATATTAGTATATTATATATATATATATTATATATATATATATATATATAATATATCATATATATATATATATAATAAATATAAAAAAAATATATATATATATATAGGGTGCCCACTATATAACCATTAAGTGAAAAAAAAAATCTGATTTTTGTAAAGTGTCGGTTATTTTTTTTTTTTCCAAATATATCTCAAAACGTTATGTATCAATTTTAGGCTTCTTCAAAGGTTATTAACGCGTCGCGCTATGATCCTAAAAATATAATGAAAGTTTCCTTAAAAATATTACATACTGAGAAGTCTTTTTTTTATGAAAACCTTTATATTTGTAAACCAAATACAATAAAAATTAGAGAAATAGTATAATAGGAAGATAGAGACATTTTTGTGTTAAGTTTAACTTGAAAAATAAACAAAATGGCAAAACCTCCTGCAACTTCAACAATTTACAACAAACAATACGGCGCATGCTCTAAACAGGTTTAGGAAAAATTTACTCTCGGTTTTTTTTTTAATAAAAAGGAGGGTTGGCACGATAAAAATCAAATGATTTAAAGCAACTAATTTTTTACGTGATTTGTTTTATTAAAAGATCATGATTTTTTTTTTTTTTTAGGCAAATTTTTTTTCCAAATTAATAATTAATCCTAGTTATCACTGAATTAATAATGATAAGTATATTTCATCTATATAATAAGTGAATTCAATCAATGTTATGTTCAAATCAATATTTTAATTAAAAAAAATAAATAAAATAACTCAGACATTTATACTAGTACGGCAGATAGGTTGAAAAACTATTGTGGCGTTTGATGAAAAAACAATCATGGTAATTGGTCAGCAGGTAGACTTATGCTCAGTGTGCTTATTTAAGATATAGGGCCATCACCGATTCAACCTGTGGACAGAAAATGGTTGGCATTTATCCAAGATGGCCGCATACCTTATCGT
>JABUQX010044344.1:40000-42500 GCA_015478945.1 Trachelipus rathkii | reverse complement strand
TCGAAAAGAAAGCCCAGCCTTACCGCCCCCTCTGTACCATTAATTAGTGAAAACTCGTCACAGACAGAAAATCCACCCTAGAGCTTCATGGGACCGCGACGGGCCCTCACTATGGTAAATCGTCAATGTAAGGGTTCATCCCTTGGCCCAGGTGGGCCACAACCATACCCCCATACAAAACCCCGCCATTCACTCCTATTATGCACCTTTATTCTCGCCTCTGCCAAACTCATTTCTCTCCTTCAGACATTCGTTCACCGACTCGATCCACTTTCTCTTCGGTCTCCCAGCCGGTCGGTTCCCAACACACTCACCACTATACACCCGCTTAACCAACCGACTATCATTCATCCTTTCCACATGACCAAACCATCTCAACATACTTTCATTTATTCTCTCATTTTCCCCTTTCTTCACACCACACAACTCTCTAATAAGTTCATTCCTCATTTTATTAATTCTTCTCACACCTAGTATGCTCCTAAGATTGTCCATCTGAACACATTGAACTTTAGATCTATACTTCTTATTCCAGACCATAGTCTCACTACCATACAATAACAGGTAACAACATACCCTCATGTAAGACCCTAGCGCACTCAAGACTTAGTCCCTTTACATTCACCAACGAATTTAATTGCACCAGCAACCTTCCTGCCATTCACAACTTTCCTACTACACTCTGCATCATCCGTTCCCTTCTCATCCAACACATACCCTAAATATTTAAACTCAGACACTTGCTCCAGCTGCTCACCATCTAACATAACTACACACTGAGGACTGTCCTCACTCACAACCATAACCTTACTCTTATCTACGTTTACTTTCAAACCCCTCCTTTTACATACCCTGCCAAATCTCTCTACCAATCCTCTCAAACTCTCTTCAGATTCACCACACAGAACCAAATCATCCGCATATAATAGGTAGGGCACCCTCCACTCATCTCCATTCTCCATCATTCTAACACCATTTCCTGCCATCCCCACCTCGAATTCTTTCATAACCCCATCCATATACAAATTGAATAACCAAGGAGACATAACACAGCCCTGTCTCACTCCGCTATTAATTTAAACCAATCACTTTCGACTCATTTATTCTTACACACGCTTCACTATCGTCATACATACTTTTGATTCCATTCAGAAGCCTACCACCAACACCATATATCACTAATACCTGCCATAAAGCTTCCCTATTAACTCTATCATACGCCTGTTGCAAATCCATAAAACCTAAATATAATTTATTCTTCTTCTCCCTCATTTTCTCAATCATTTGTTTTAATGTAAAGATTTGATCCACACATCTTCTACCACTCCTAAACGCACCTTGTTCTTCACCAATCAGTCCTTCAGTCACTCGACGCACTCTTTCGACCAAAATACCAGCATATACCTTCCCTACAACACTCAATAAACTTATTCCCCTATAATTTCTACAGTTCCCCTTTTCTCCCTTACCCTTATACAAGGGTACTATTACCGCTCTCCTCCAATCCCTTGGAACTATACCCTCCATAAACGCTTTATTACACAACTTCCAAATCCAATCAATCACCATCTCGCCTCCGCTCTTGATCATTTCACCAGTAATTTCATCTATACCTGCAGATTTGCCATTCTTCAACTTTCTCACTCTACCCATTACCTCCTCCTTACTAATAACCTCACCCCCAAAATACCTATTCCTTCTTGTACCATCAAACCCACACACATTCACTAACACCTCATCATTACTGTTAATATTGTGCAGATTTTCGAAGTGTTCTTTCCACACTCCTCTCACATCCATTTCATCAGTTACAAAAGCACCATCCTATTCATTATTCTAAGCAGATTCCCCTTATTCTCATTCTTAACCTTTCGCGCTTCCTTCCAAAAGAGCTTCTTATTCCCTTGTATGTCCTCATTCATCCTCCTTCCAAACTGTTCATTTACCTCTTGTTTTCTCCTACTTATGCACCTTTTAGTATTTCTTTTTTCCTCCTTATATAATTCCAAGCATCTTTCTTTTGAAACTTCATCATTTGCTTTTAGTACATTCAACCACGCTTCTTTTTACCTTTAACCGCTTTCATCACCTCTTCATTCCACCATTCGCTGTTAACATTCTTACTTCCTACTTTAGCACATCCACACTTTTCCTTTGCACTACTAACAATTACTTCCTTCATTTGCCCCCAGATTTGTTCAGTATCAACTTGTTCACATTCAACCGATTTACTAGCGAGCGCTCTTATATACTTATCCTTATTGTCTTGTTCACTTAACTTCTCACTCTTAATTTTACCTACTTCCTTTCGTATCACCTTCCTCTCCATCCAAGCCCCCACTAACTTAATTTTACATAGAACAACATGATCCGATAATCCCATTCCTAAACCCCTCACTGATTTAACATCCAACACATACTTCCACATCTCCTTCTTCACCAACACAAAATCAATCATACTTTTCACTTCGATACCATCTCTACCTACACCAACTCTAGG
>JABUQX010044344.1:12500-22500 GCA_015478945.1 Trachelipus rathkii | reverse complement strand
CAACTCACTCCAAAATCTTTCTCTCTCCTCCTCCCTCGCTCCATTTACTGGTGCATACGTGCATATAAAAACCCACATTTCCCCCCCAAATTTCACTTTAACCCACATTATTCTCGAATTCACCTATTTGCACACTTTTACCTTATCCCACACCTCTTTCCTCATAACTATTCCTACCCCTTCCCTCGCCCTCACTCTCTCGTTCACCCCGGAAATCCTACCCTTAAATTTTCCAAAGACCATCTCCTTCTATCCTTTCAGCTTAGTTTCTGTCAACCCTAACACATCCAACCTTTTTTCTTCAAACATTAACCCCACTTCTTCCCTTTTCAGATCCTCATTTATCCCTCTCACATTCATACAACCCACTCTAATCTAATCTCTTTTGCCCATCCTATCTCTTTACTCTCCCTTACTCTCCTTAATCCTGACCCTCTTATTCACCACTCTACTTTCTTCTATTCCCACACTAAATTAGGCTGCACGTTTACTGGGATCCCACAACCTGAGGCACTTCCCAATACCTCAAGCTCCAAACCCCGCTCAAACAAACACACCCTAAAATACCCTAAAATTATATAAAAAATATTAATAAATCTTAACTTAATGTTTTTGTTTACGAATTTGTAAATACAATAGTTGAAGAAACTTCTCTTCTTCTCAAAGGTCGATAATGATTACGATGTATACGTTCCTTTGTAAGTCTCTTCCTACCTTAATAGTAAAATCAGGAGGGTCCTTACTTAAAGACACTCTTCTTAATCACAGAGGTCTCAAATTTTCTATTAATCTACCCTGTTGATTTTCTTCCTACACAAGTATCTAATTTCAAATGAAATATAATTTTCTCTAATAAGTTGCCCTGAAAACCTTGATTTGAATTTTCAAGTAGACAAAGTATGATACAGTAGAAAACCTCAGAAAGATTATATTATCCTGATGCTAAATTTCCCGCAACACTTTTGCTTATATTTTATTTATTGCTTTTATTCCTTTGTTAAATATAATTTAATTTATATATATATAATATATATATATATATATATTATATATATATATATATATATATATATATATATATATATATATATAACACTGCTATATATATATATATATCGCTGCTCTTTGCTGCTCTTCTTCGCTGCTGCTACAGTGGCGCGTATCGAGGGGGGCCAGGGGACCATGGCCCCAAGCCCACAGAGACTAAAAGCATTTTTAAATTATCATATCCGTTTTTAACAAAGTCAGAGGTTAAATTAATTTATATATATATATATATATATATATATATATATATATATATATATATAATAATATATAATAATAATATATATATATATATATAATATATATATATAATAATAATATATATATATATATATATGAGAGGCTGATTTTTGTCTATTTGAAGAAAGAATCCTGGATCTTATATTACTGTATGTATATATATGTAATATATATATATATATAACATGGGTATATCTATATTAATAACAGTAACCTTATATCTATATATTTGTAACTAATATACTAGTAGCAACCATGCTATGCTAATAACAATAACATAACTATGTTGCTATCAACAACCTTAATAATATTATATGTAATATGAATAAATGTTTCTCGATTCTTATCAACAGCTCTTTTAATATATATATATATATATATATATATATATATATATATATATATATATATATATTTATGTAATAACAATAATAATATATATATATATATATAATAATATATATGTATATATATATATATACCATATATATATATATGTAGCAATAATAATAATAATAATAATAATAACAATGTATATAATATACATAGATATATAAGAAATAATAATAATATATATATGTATGTAACCATTGTATATAAATATATATATTTGCTAATAATAATAATATATATATATATAGCAATACATATAAGCAATAATATATACAACCAGCAACCATGTATATATTTGACCGCGCCAACAACCAGCCTTAGCCAATAATATATAACCAACCATGTATATATATATATATATATATATATATATATATATATATATATAATATATATATATATATATGTGTGTGTGTGTTCTGTGTTGTGTGTGTGTGTGTGTGTAGGTGTGTGTGTGTGTGTGTTTGTGTAGGTGTGTGTGTGTGTGTAGGTGTGTGCGTGTGTGGATGTGTATGCGTGTGAACTTTCCTTTTAATTAATTTAGTTACAAGTTAGATATATTTGCCTCTGACAGTGAAGAAAGATGATGCAGCAGTTATAGTAAAAGTCAAAGTTATCGGAAATAACTTATTCAAAATAGAATACATTGCGTAGGGAAATTCATTTTTCAGTTATCGGTTGGTTTTACAGCCATTTGTCACTTGTTTTTTGTCATATAGATTGTTAATGGCCAAAATCACTTGTAAACTTCTATCGTATTCACCAAAAATGGCTGTATGTGACGTCTGGCTCTTATTTTTTTTATACTTGGTATTGGTGCCTCATAATTAAAATCTTAAAACATTTCTGTAGAAATTCCATCCTCACCTTCTACTACTTTCCATTTCCTATTTGAATGACAGTAGATTTAACTTCTTCATTTATAATTTTTGCTCCTACTTATCTTGTAGCCAATGTCCAATGTTTCTGGTCTATGTACTTTTAATTCTCTAATGAATGCACTAATTCAAATTCTCCATAATCTCTACTACCCACATTATCGCTTTTCCGTTCATCTCTATTGCCTTTCCATCTGTTTGTTAGCTGAGAATACTCTTCCTAAATCATTTACTGATTTCTCATGTCAAATTCTTAATGTCTGAGAAAGTTATTTTCATGTATGCTGCCTTGATCTTTTTAATATTCT
This sequence comes from Trachelipus rathkii, assembly GCA_015478945.1. Classification (NCBI taxonomy): domain Eukaryota; kingdom Metazoa; phylum Arthropoda; class Malacostraca; order Isopoda; family Trachelipodidae; genus Trachelipus; species Trachelipus rathkii. The sequence goes on along the minus strand of JABUQX010044344.1, from coordinate 19,634 downwards.
TTGTGTATCAATCAGTTTCAGTTTTTTAAACCTTTTGTTATTATTCTTTACAGCTTTTCTTGTTACATGCATCACATGTCGTGAATATTTTCTTCCATCAATGGATTTTTTCGAATACCCTTTTTGCACTTTATATATATATATATAATATATAATATATATATATAAACTATATATATACTATATATCGTATAAATATATATATATTTATTTATATATATATATATATATAATATATATATATATATATATATATATATATATATATATATATATATATATATATATATATATATATATATATATAATATATATATATATATTATGTATATAATATATATATATATATATATATATATTACACAGAAAAAAGAATTAGGGAATACTTTGTGCAAAGAATACATTGTCTTAGAGTGTATGCAACTCTGTAAGAGGCTATTGCAAAGTCTCCTGCATATCACTTTAAAATCATCGGTGGTCCACTTCTTAATTACAAAATGTATATTGTTTAAAACCTAAGTGTTTCGCGCCTCTTTCCTTCCCAGGAAAGAGACGCCAAACAAGAGCTGTGATTGGTGCCAGGGCCCACAAGGGACGCCACCAAACAAAGCTCGGGAGTATTGTAGAGGCCCTCATAGGATGAGGATGCTCTAAGGAAAGTGTTAGTTCATACCAAACGCCGGAAGGCTATTTAGGATAGGAAATCGTGCCAAATCTATTATTGTTAGTTTTATGTGTATTTTATTATATTGCTAACGACGATTAGTGCCTAATCATATCCTATTTAATTATCTGATTAAAACCATATTTGTCATTATCAAATTACCATCATAATAAAGCCACTACGTTGAAAGTAACTCTTAATCAATTCCCCCAATTAGTGGATGAAAGTCCATTAATCATTAGATAGCCGAAGTGATTTCGGCCTAGACATCACTGGTGACCCCGGAGTGACAGGGGGCGAAAACCCCTAATTTGGAGTCAGATAGTGCCTAAATTGCCAAAATTTCAAATTAATCGAAAAAAAAAAAAAAAAAAATCCGTTACTTTCTCGTATTTGAGTGCTAAATTAATGATATTTGACAAATTAAATAAATTATTTGAGTCAATATAATAATAACGTGAAGAATAAGCTTCTTATTAACTTCATTTGAAAATAAGAAAGCAAAGTCGTTATTAGAACAACTCGGATAGTAACAGAAAAAACCGTTGCTATTTCGAAAGTTTGAGAGTTCAAAATCAAGCTCTTGACATTAGGCTTAATTCAAACGCCTAAGTTGACTCAAAGACGACGCCAAAACACAGTCGGTAACAACAGGCTACAAAAATGGTGTCAACAAAGAAGTTAAGTCTTAAGACTAAAGCGAAAAATACTTCGAAAAGAGGGAAAGGGAAATCTCCATCCCCCCAACGAATGCCACCCTCGCATGATGACACAGGCCCATCTGGTTCTCCCTCCGAGGCCGAGTTGGAAATCACGCCCCAATCCTCCCGCCAAAAGGAGAGGACGAGGCGTCCCAATAACGACTCACCGTTAAAAACATACAGTCAACTAACATCAAGTCAGTTACCAACTTTTGACCCTTATGATGTTATAAATTGGCTAAGTGCGACAACAATGATCTTCAAATTAAATCATGTAGAAGATACCCACGAACGTGTTCGTTTGTTGGCCCCAATTTTGCCCACTAATTTGGTCTCAAAAATTACATTCCCTCTCCAAAATAACGCTTATCGTCTGCTATTAGAAAATATAGAAGAAGTTTACCTTCCCGCCTTGAGAAATCGGATACGGGACGTATTCAAACAGGGCATGAGACCCGAAGAATTGCCAAGCGAATATCTCCATAGAGTAAAGGGGGTATTGGGGAACAAAAGCTTCGATGTATTAGTAGAACACAATCCTAAATTTGCCATAGACTTGTTCTTGGAGCAGATGCCCCAAAATGTCCAGATGTCGGTGTATTCTTTGGCTGAAGAAAATGACCTACAGAGGATGGTTAAGGTCACAGATGATCTTTACCGGAACTTTGTTCGAAAAGGCAGAAATTACCAACAACCCACGAACGTGTTCGTTTGTTGGCCCCAATTTTGCATACTAATTTGGTCTCAAAAATTACATTCCCTCTCCAAAATAACGCTTATCGTCTGCTATTAGAAAATATAGAAGAAGTTTACCTTCCCGCCTTGAGAAATCGGATACGGGACGTATTCAAACAAGGCATGAGACCCGATGAGTTGCCAAGCGAATATCTCCATAGAGTAAAGGGGGTACTTGGAAATAAAAGCTTCGATGTTTTGGTGGAACACAACCCTAAATTTCATGACATTGTTCTTGGAGCAGCTGCCCCAAAATGTCCAGATGTCGGTGTATTCTTTGGCTGAAGAAAATGACCTACAGAGGATGGTTAAGGTCGCAGATGATCTTTACCGGAACTTCGTTCGAAAAGGCAGAAATTACCAACAACCAAACGAGGAACAGACTTGGAGTTCTGTAAATTCTGTGCGAAACCGAACCGACACGAGAGAAACAGACTCCGCCTACCCACCTCTCAGCGCGCGCGACCAAGAGCGCAAACATGAAGCTGGTAACAGCGGTGAAGGCCAGCTTTCCCGCCAGATGGCCGACCTCACGAAGACTGTAAACGAGCTCGCCCGCTCACTTCAACAGTTCATTAAAAGCCAACCAAGACACAGCTGAGAGAGGAAATAGGACACGCGATAAAAGTAGGTCACGCTACTCAGGATCAGATGCAAATGGGTACAGTAAAGCATTTAATAACGCCGTAAACCAGTTATGTTTTTACCATGCTCGCTATCTCTTCAAAGCCTACCGATGTGAGAGTAATGAGTGTCCTATGTACCCATTAATATATAATAATAGCGAGAAAAATGCTATTCAAAATGTCCCATCATCGTCGGGAAACTGCTAAAGAGGCTGCGAAATTTTCCATCTAACAGCAGCCATGAAAATCATACTCACAATAGAAAAGTGAGATTTCATGATACCATCCAAGTGATAAATGACCATCTTACAAACAGTGATGAGTGTAATGAAATAAACTTACAAAATTATAGTGCTGATGAATTAAATAAAAATTATAGCAATCATAATAACTCTATTAACAATGCTAAAAATAACTATTACTGTACTTACTGCTACTACTACTACTACACTACCATTAATAATAATAATAATAATAATAATAATAATAATAATAATAATAATAATAATAATAATAATAATAATAATAATAATAATAATAATAATAATAATAATAAATAATAATAATAATAATAATAATAATAAGAATAATAATATAAAATAATAATAATAATAATAATAATAATAATAATAATAATAATAATAATAATAATAATAATAATAATAATAATAATAATAATAATAATAATAATAATAATAATAATAATGAAAATAATATTATTATTAATAATGACATGAACAATAAGAACATTGAAAATGAACCAAATATAGACGCAACTACCAGCACTAACAAAGTGAAAAATATAAATCACATTATAAATGACAATAAAATTGAAAATATTGAATTAATAAATAAAAATTTTAACAATGAACAATATTTAAGTCATCAAAATGTACAAGGAAAGCATGCTCCTTTTGGTTTAAAGAACTCTAAAAATTCAAAAATGAAATGTGGTAGTAGTACGATAAATAAAAATGAATCAATATATAAAAATGTTACATTAAATAGAAAAGATGTCAACACAGGTCTCGAAACAGCTGTTTCAAATTATATGGGTAATGTACAAAACAATAATTTTATCACTACTGTCAGTCCCTTGCATGTGGGATACGTCTTTTTTAAATCAAATTCATTAAATGGGGGGGGGGGGTGTTATAGACAATATAAGGGAAAGTGGAAGCAATGAAGCAAATATCCTGTCAGACCCGACTGATTTAGGTGCTGTGGACGATCGCTGCTTAAGCAGTAAGACTGTTACAGCCGATGTTGTGGGAGACAGAAGGATTTGCAAGATTGACAACTTGAACTTGTATATAGTCTATGACACATTAAATAAGGTCGATTACTTGGTCGATTGTGGGTCGGAGAAAAGCATCCTTGCGAGCAGTGCTTCTGACCATCACAAAGCACCCCTGGGATACATGCTTGCCGCCAATAACTCAAAAATCGCTATTTATGATATTAAAAATATTGAAATCGACTTGGGGTTGGGACGTAAATATACTGAAACTTTTTATTTGGCTAATATTCAGACAAACATTTTAGGTTTATCATTTTTGAAAGAATTTTGAGATGGGCATTGATTTTAAACGTGATTTATTAATAGACTCAATCACAAATAATACCTTAAAATTGAGTAGGAATATGAATTTTAATATTAATAATGTACCTGCCTCTTCCTCCTCAAATCTCTCTCTCTCTCCTCCTCCGCCTACCTCTGTGACTATGCCTTCTAGTTCTAAAAATTTTAATGATATATTATTGAAATATTCAGAGTTATTTGTAAACCCCTATCTCCCAGAAAACCACCATATAAAATTAAGACAGATGAAAAGGTGGGATGAAATTTTTGAAAAATACAAAAATAAGAATAAGAGAATGAGCACAGCCTTAATAGGTGAGGACGGCCAAGAAACTACTGACGAAGAGGCTGCATTTATCCCAGAACAAGTATTAATAGAACTAGCCAACGCTTACCCTTACAAAGCAAATATAAAAGGACCTCCAATCTCCCTCAGACCAAGGAGGGTCCCACACAAACTCTATGCTCAAACTAAAGCAGAACTTGACAACCTAGTAGCCACAGGAGTCCTACGCCGCAGCAACTCCCCCTGGTCTTTTCCCATGAGTGTTCTAGAAAAAAGCGGAAATCGCGTGAGAATAATTTCCGATTTTAGAGAGCTGAACAAAAGAGCTGAGATAGAAATCTATGGACTCCCGCACCTTCAGGATGCCATATCAAACCTGAAGGGGAGTCGGCTATACACAAGGCTGGACTTAACCCAGGCATTTTATGGGGTGCCATTGGACCCCAGCTCACAAAAATACTTCACCATCACTTCAAACGTCGGATCTTTCACCTACAGGAGCCTGCCGATGGGTTATGCCTCTTCCCCGTTTGTATTTCAAGCCTACATTGATACAGTCATACAAGGCATCCCACACACTCAAGCATACATGGATGACATTTTGATCCACACCCAGACCGAGGAGGAGCATGAAATCCTCCTGGAGAAGGTACTGAAGAGATTAAAATACCTACATATCAGTATAAATCCTGCAAAGTGCCAAGTGGCAGAAAGAGAAATTGATTACCTCGGATATACCATCAACGAAAGCGGCCTGAGACCAAATCATGAGAAAATCGGGGACATCCTAGACACCCCAAAGCCCAGGACCATAAAAGAATTAAGATCTTTCCTAGGAAAAATAGGTTTTTACCGTAGTAGTACTCCGCTTTTTGCAGAAATAACAGCGCCCCTAAATCTGTTCTTAAAAGGTAAACCTTACTCGAACCGCCGTATCTGCTGGAATTCAATAGCGGATAAAGCCTTCGAAAATGCTAAAAAGGCTGTTGAAAATGCCTCTGTGCTTGCCTACCCAGGCACCTCCACCACTTATAAAATTATCATACATACAACCAATTTATCTACAGCAGCAGTCATCTTATCCACTACTGACGGAGACGACCTACCGGTGGCTTTCTATAGTTCCGTCCTATCTCCCACTGAAAGAAATTATGATCAGGCCAACAAACTGCTAGTCTGTCTGACGAAAGTGTTCAGAAAGTACGGATATCTTCTCACAAATAAGAACATTAGAATAGAAACCCAGTCCAGGGAACTTATAAATAAATATAAAAGGATAAATGATGATAAGAATTTTAATGTGCGAGAAATTAGAAGCTTAAACTTACTAAGTAGTTACAAAGTCTCATGGGGACTAATCACAAAAAAGACAAATCCGCTGGCCGAATATTTATTAATAAATAAGATTGACAATAATGAACAAAATGTTGAAGAAAACAAAACTCCTGACGAAGTAACAGAACCAAAAACCACGCCTTCTCATACGAACACTGTGATTGGTTCTCCCATCCGCGAACGGACCAATCAGAGCGAAGCTTCAAAACAACTCCACGTGGAGCTACATTCGAACCTTAAAACCGCTTATAAATACGAAGAAATATCCCCTACCCTAAAGGCTCGTTATCATCAGACAATAAAAGAAAACCGCACACGCGCCACGGTCAACATTCCACGAAAGGATAACAGTGTAGTCCCTTTAACTAACCACAATGTAAACAAAGAAAATTCCGAGAATATTTCCCATGAGAAAAAAGGAGATTTAAATCCAAAAGGGTTAGAAATGAAGGAAAGGATACAAATGGAAAAAGAAGAATTGATTAAAATAAATGAAAAATCACCACTAAAGAAATTAGATGAAATAAATGATATCTTTGTTGAAAATACTCGAATAAATTTAATTCAACGCTGTAATGAAGCCCATCTGGAACTAATAAAACGCTTCAAGAAAGAAATTAATTATGCACAGATTAGCAAAGATCAATTAGAAGACGAATACATAAATTCACTACTTAAAAATGAAGAAAAAAGTTCTCTAATTATAAAGAAACAACAGTTTTGGTTCAAGAAGACCGAGCTCTCTCTCTACGTGGATGTATCTTTAAATTATGCCAGAGTCATCCTCCCCGAGCGCCAAGTAGACGATATCATTCGCATGACTCATCTCCAGGGACACCTGGGCATTTCACGATGCCTCACGGCTCTAAAAGCCGACTTTGTATTTCGCAACATGCATAAAAAGGTCAAAACACTCGTCCGTGCATGCCCCCAATGTCAAATAGCTAAGGTCGGACGTGGCATAAACCCTATTTACGGAAAGTACCGGGAAGTCTCCTACAAATTCCAAGCTTTAAATGCGGACATTTTAAAATTACCTGTCTGCAGAGGATATAAGTACTTGTTAACTTTCATCGACCGGTACTCTCATTATGTGTGGGCCTTTCCTTTGAAAGACATCACCAAGGAGACTGTCGTTAAAACTATGATTAACCAGTTAATTCCGCACTGTGGAATCCCCAGCAACCTCATCACAGATAAAGGTG
>JABUQX010044344.1:2500-7500 GCA_015478945.1 Trachelipus rathkii | reverse complement strand
GAATAATAAATTTTTTTTCGCGCGCTTTCTCTATGTTCGAGGGCTTTTTAAAATAAAGTTAATTTCACGGAGGTTCTTCTCCAGATCTCCAATACAGCGAGACTCAAATAAGTAACATTTTATTCTAAAAATTTTCTTTTATTTGTAAGCATTGCAACTAAGTTGAATATATATTAACGTGAAAGTTTGATTAAAATAACCAAAAATAAAGTTGTTTTTACTCTCCCAATATAAAGATAATTATAAAAAGAGTTATAACAGTTTTGTTATTTACTGGTTCATTAGCCTTGAGTACCAAATGCAATATATAGCTTCCTAGGAGTGTAAGAGGCAGCTTCAAACAACGAAACAACTTAGCAAGTAGCTGTTCTCTTAAGGTTCATCAACGTAAGCAAAGCTCTTACGAAGAACTGTCAAAAACCCTCAACCGAAACCTAGGAAGTGAGGAACAAGAAGAAGAGATAACTACTAGCCATCCACTTTATAACTGGTGAACCCAGAAGTCGAACACCTTTTCGAAAGGGTTCTTTCAGAAGTTTAAAAACCCTACAAGAAGAAATTCGTCATAGAAAAAGGAAGATTCAAGAATATGCAGACGAACTACTTAAACTACATAACTGATTTCCCTGAGAGGGGAAGACAACAAACAGCAGTTCCCAGCAAAAAACCAGATCAAGGAAGAAAAATCAAGCACCATGCCGACCAGTGAAGAAGCGCACAACAGTCACACCGTTAATTCCAGGCCTACCAGCCTCAGTTTAACGTGACTATTTTTGTCGCCTCTAATACCAATTTTAAGATAACGGATATTTCAAACACCATACAGACCAGAGAAGACGTGAGCATCAGTCACACTGTTAATACCAAGGCCAACCAGCCTCAGTTTAACATGGCTGATTTCGTCGTCACTAATTGCAATTGCAAGATGTCGCAATACAGAAAACCTTCAAGCAACATGCAGATCGGTGGAGACAGGAACATCAGTCACACAGTTAATACCCAGGCCTACCAGCCTCAGTTTAACGTGACTATTTCCGTCGACACTATGACTACTAACTACTCTCTCTACGAAAGGAGTCACAGATGTCAACTTCCATTTTGTCTCTTCAGCTCTCTGGTTAAAATAGAAGAAAGATTCATCCATGTATGGTATTACGTCTAAATCAATTGGCACCTCATACCACTGCTACTATATATGGATGGATAACCTGAAGAAGTGAATCACCATCAGTATATATTTGGTAGTACGTACAATACACAATACAATGGCGTACCACATACCACTGTTACTATATATATATATATATATATATATATATATATATATATATATATATATATATATATATATATATATATATATATTTATATATATATATATATATATATATATATATATATATATATATATATATATATATTGGTTATCTTGGAAGAATGGAGAGGAATCAATTTCAATATAGTGATATGTTTACTACAATGGAGGACCTCATACCACTATCACTATATTATCTTCATTCAAGCTGTATTCTTCTTTGTGATTCATATTTCCTTCATAAGATGGTTCCTCAATCGGATGTGGATTCACCTTCACGGATGGTTCCTCAATCGGATGATGATTCGCCTTCAATGAAGACCACCTCATCTACTGAGCAACAGGAACAAAAGTGTATTTTAAGTATTTGATTTTGTGTTTAATGCGCTCCGCTTTTAGAACGCGAAGTAATATATAGTGCTCAAAATAATATTTAAAAAAAAAGTATTTAATAGTGTTTAAAATTGCCCAAATATTTGAATTAAACTTAAAATATATATTTTTATATAGAAAAAAAGATATAAATATATATATATATATATATATATATATATATATATATATATATATATATATATATATATATATAATATATATATATATATATTTATATATAAATATAAAATATATATTTTTATATAGAAAACAAGAAATAAATAATTGTGGGGTTAACACTTAGACAATAATATATTAATTTTGTTTTAAGACATAAAATACATTTTTAACATTTATTGTCTGTTTTTTTATTATAATATTTTATTTTATATGATGCCTTCACTGTAATACAATATTTATGTAAAATTATTTATCAATTTATGTCTTTAGCTTTGTTTATTAGACATCTTGTAAAATTCATTTTTATGGAGAGCTTACTCTATGTTAGGCTTTTTAAATAAAGTTAGTTTCACGGAGGTCCTTCCCCAGATTTCCAATACAACGAGACTCTATATGTAACATTTTATTCTAAAAATATTCTTCTATTCGTAAGCATTACAACAAGAATTAAAAATATATTTTGAAAGTTTTAATAAAATAACCAAAATTGTTATTTTTACTCTCCCACTATAGGAATAATTTTAAATACAGTTCTAACAGTTTTATTATTTATTGGTTCATTAGCCTCGAGTAGCTAGCGCAATATATAGCTTATTAGGAGTGAAAGAGGCGGCTTCAAACAATGAATCAACTTAGCAAGTAGCTGTTCTTTTTAGGTTCTTCAACTTAAACGAAGCTATTACAAATATCTTTCAAAAACCCTTAACCGTTTGGTGTGAAGGGATGCGAAACTTTGAGGACTGGAGCCGAGTCGGAGCCGGGCCGGAGCCGGAGGCGAAATTTTGGGGGATCTGGAGCCGGAGTCGGAGTCGGAGGCGAAATTTTAGAGGGACCTGGAGCCGGAGCCGGAGTCGGAGCTGCAAAAAAAGAGGCTGCTCCGGCTCCGGCAAATACAAAATTAAGTAATTATTAATTTTATTACTACAGGTGTTATATATATATATATATATATATATATATATATATATATATATATATATATATATATATATATATATATATATATATATATATATATATATATATATATATATATATATTAATAATTGAGAGATCACCTCCAAATCTTATATTTCAATATTTTCAATTATATATATATATATATATATATATATATATATATATATATATATATATATATATATATATATATATATATATTTTTTTATATATATATATATATATATATATATATTTATATAGGGCTTTGCCCGTGAGCGGTGGTGATAACTGTAAAAAAAATAAATATATATATATATATTCTCTTTTTTCCAGAAATTTGATTATGTATATTTATTATTCAATAATAAAAAAGGTTCGGTACTTCTATAGATAACTTTAATTAATTAAGTTTAATATCGTTAGAAAAATATTGTGTCAACTAAACCAAAATCGAAAACACCTCATGTATTTGAATATATTACTCACTCTGATGATAAAAATACTTTCATTTGTCAATATGAAATAGTTAACACAGTTGATGGGAAACAGTCAGTTCGATCATGCACAAAAGAGTCTACCTAACTACCAGTTACTCATGGGGTCACAATACATCTATTGGATCCTTTAAATTAATGCGACATTTAAAACGCTATCATCCAGACATTGCTGCAATTGTTAAAAAGAAAGGTGAAGCTAAAGGTAATCAGGATAAACCTTTAATTTCAAAAACTCAGACTAAAGTGGAAACTTTTTCAGTTGCCATAAACTTGTTCTGTCTATGTTAAGTGACAAATTCAAAATACAATTGATTTTAATGGTTGTTAAAGATAGTGACCCATTAGTTTTCTTTGCATGACCAGGATTTAAAGCACTGTGTGGAGACATGGCTTAGAAACTGGAAGTCCCTTTAGACTGGAAAAATATTTGTAAAATAGTTCTAGAAGAAAAAATAAACAAAAAAATAAGCTTAAAAATTGCATAAAGGGACGCTTTGTGCATTTAAAAATGGATACTTACACATGGGCAAAGCTAAATTATTTTGTCAATAATTTTATATATGTGGACGAAGATAAAAACAATATTTCTAAAACGTTAGCAGTAAAAGAAAAAATACTCAACATTTCAGCGAATATATTCAAGAATTTGTTACTGACATCTTAAAAGAATTCGAAATAACAAGAGACAAGTAATTAGCTTAGTTACGGATAACGCATCAAACATGATCAGTACGATTGAAAAATTAAATAAGGACAATGAGGGTGAGGAATGGGAAGCTGGTAAATGTGATACTGATTTTATTGAATGTCAAAACGAAGAAGTAATAGTTGTTTTCAGAATGAACTTGATAAAACTATGAAAAGACTATGTTCCGATAACGTTAACATTGCACACATGAGATGTGGAGTTCATACTTTGCAGTTAGCAGTGCGTGATGGTCTCCACAATACTCATAGAGCAAATCTTATAAGCAGGGCGAGACAAATAGCAAAAGCAGCACGTACCCCAAAATTAATGGAAGTTCTAAAGAATCAAGTTGCAAAAGTGGCAATCTTAGGTCAAGAGACAAGATGGGGAAGTACATGTCTTATGCTCTAAAGGCTTCTGCAACTAAAAGATTATAGTAGTAGTATGATGGCTGCCGGTACTTCTGAACTTTCTCTCTCCGACAGTCAGTGGGAACAAATCGAAACACTCGAAGAATTATTAAAACACCCATACTTTACAACAAAAAATATTCAATCAGAAGACTTGACTGCAGGAAAATTTTTATAGAGAACGGATTTTAGCAAATCACAAATAAATTCCATGAAAAGAAGGAAAAGAATGTTAACTGAAAATAAAATATTTTTGTCGACAATCTTTGTTTAGAATCTTTCCCAGAACTGAAGATCTGATATTTAAAGCTAGGAGTGTTCTTTGTGAACTAGGACTTAAAATGAATAACGCTATCGAACAGCAATCTGGGCCGGAGTCAGATAGTTCAGCAGTTTCAGGAATCCTCGCTTGTAGAATTTTGTCAGATGAAGATGAAGAAGTCAAATTTGCCAGATAATGGGAAAAATTGGAGCATGCAGAAAAGCGATTGAAAAAACTAAAAAGACAATCTACTAGTAAAAGACATTCAACCTAAATATCTTCTAGAAAAATAAAAGGTAGAATTCCATAAGTCATTAGATGGAATAATGAA
>JABUQX010044343.1:10000-38677 GCA_015478945.1 Trachelipus rathkii | reverse complement strand
TTGCGTGTTTATATAAAAACTCAATTCTTATAAGAGTTTTACCAAAATAATTTACAAATTCGTTTAAATTTAGAAAAATCGTAACTTTTAAGATATCTATATAATTTTTGCTAATGTTGAAAAACTTCAATGAAAAGCATAAGATTTTTACTTAGAATCAGGTTGTTAAAGATTTTTTCTTATTAAAAGTATTTCTCATTTGTTTTATCACACATTAATGAAAAGTATTTTGCAATAAGTGATAAAAGTAGCAATAAATCATTGCTAGAAGATTTTTCGTAAGTTAAGAGGAGAAATCAATTTAAGGGACACCTAAAACTATGTATAAATTCACTTTTGCTTTTCGTCTTTTTGAAATTGCATTTCAATGAAGCACATTATTTTAGTTAATTTCATAAATCGACCTGGAAATGCAATACTGTTATACAAAAAACTCAATATTTTAGGATTGTAGTTTTAACAAACAATTTTATCGAATGTTGATCTCATTTAGTTAGGGAATTTAAATCGCATTTATCTTTTAGAGATAGTTCTAAATATTCTGTATATGTTCGAGAAAAATCTTAAGAAAAGCGTAATTTCTAGAAGTTAAAATTTTCTTATCATGTAAAAACAGATGTTAAGTGTGGGTTCTCTTATGGATGATGATTTAAATCTTGGTGGTATGCTATATGAGATGGTATTGAAAACATTGTTGATCTAGTTAATATTTTAATAATGATATATTATTTTATTTTTTTTAATATAGTATATAAAGTTTACTCGAACTAGAAATTTTTCCATAACAAAGAATTGAATCTGGAAAGGACTAATTTTAAGAAAATTTTACTTTTCTGCTTTTAAAGAATAGCCATTTCAATGAAACACATCTATTTTTCAAATGCTGAAAATACCGTTAGAAAACTCAATTTTAAGATTTTGACAGCAAATTCAAATGCCTTGAAATTTACGAAAAATCGCTACTTTATAGATTTTCTAAAATTGCAAATTGCTTATAAAATTTAAAAAATATATATAAAAACAACTTTTACACTAAATGTTGTTTGTATTGAATAATTAGAATACAGTTATTTTCACAAAACTAAGATTAATTAAAAAGAGTATAACCACATATCAGAAATAGTGCATTATTATTATTTTGAATCATGTTCATAATTTCAAAGACCTATCAATCTTATGACACCTAAAAAATATTACTTAAAATTCTCTTTTGCTGCGTTTTTAATTTGTACTTTTAGAAGACAACATATTTTATTATTCCAGCATGATCTTTGAAAGAATACCTATTAATAACTAAAATTTTCATAATTTTAAAGACCTAATTTCAAATGAATTCGATAGGTAATTTTAGAAACAATCGCTCATCTTTTCTAGTAGAGAGGATTTCTATAATGGTTGCATAGATGTTCTTACTGTTGGAATATAGTGATTTTATAAGAAAATAGATAAGTTCCGTAAATTTCTAGGGCTTCTAGTATAGTAAGTTTCTTTCTTTATTAAAAATGACTTTTTCAAAAACTAGTTAAATATTTGGTAATAAATTAAGTCGCATATATTGTAATTGCTTAAAAACCACTATTTAAGCCCTCACCAAAAATATTAAATAAATTTCGTCATACATCTTTTTGATAATTTAAGTCATTATTTATTACTTATTTACAAATGACTTCGAAATAAATGTTTTTAAAAAAATTTCAATTTTCACGTTACAGTTCCTCCTCCAATTTTGAAATTTTAGGGAACAAATCGTTACTTTTAACAGAGTTCTAAGTCTTTTAATCGGTTGAAATTTAAGAAAAACCGTAATTTTAGTAAGCTAAATTTTATTTTATATAAAAACAGGTTTCAATCAAACTAATGAAATATTTGGTAATAAAAACAAATATTGAAAAGTTTCATTAAATTACAGTCAATTTAAGACACCTTAACCAATTAATAAATTCATTTTCTGCGTTTTTGGAATTGCCATTTACTGAAATATCATTTATTTTTTTCAACTAAATGCGCTGCATAATGCCTTTTAAAAGGATGTTTTGAGTATCAGCGTTCATTAAAAATTTTAAATTCCCACAAATAACTTCACATAAATGTTTTAACAGTATAGAATTGGTTATTGATGTGGAAAAAATCGTTAATCTCTTTATTTTTGGAAAGTTAAATATAAATGTTATTGCATGCTTTGTCTTCAAAAATTGATAGACGACTGTTGTACTTTTTCAGTGATTTGAAGTAACTATAGCTTGCTGGCATTTACGTAATTTTTAGAAGTTAAAATTTTGTTTATTAAAAAGAGTTTTCAAATGTTGTGACTTACGCTAATGGATGATATCTGTCTCTTTGATTTATCGGTTATATATATCAATTACAAATATAAATCTTTCGTTATTATTAAATAGAATACAGAAGCTTAATGACACTCTTAAAAACTTATTTAATAAATAATACACTTTTCAGATTTTTTGAAATTGCATTTCATAATGAAACAATTAGTTTTATGCAATATGTGCTGAAAGTGACTCGTTCTTAAAAGGAATATCTAAAGATGATGGAACTGCTCGAGCTGCCGAGTTGTCGAAATTAATGAAAAATCGCACTCTTTTAAGTAAGTTCTAAATTGATAGCTATAGTGAATAGAGATGTTAAGCAAAAGCCGCTAATTCATTTTAGCTACTTGTTAACATTTGTTATTAAAACAGGTTTATCAAAACTAATGAAAAATTTGGTATTATGAAAAACAAATAATATGAAATTTCATTAAAGAAACGTCAATTAAAGACACCTAAAACAAATTAATAATAATTCTTACTTTCTTAATTTGAAATTGCATTTTCAATGAAACACCAACATTATTTTCGCAAATGCTGAAGAATACCGTTAAAAACTCAATTTTCAGAAATCTAACAAATATGTTTCAAAATCTTAGATATCTTATTGTTAACAGAATTACATCTTTTTTAAAGTTCTAAAAATGTTCACAAAAAATATTACTGACATTTAAGCATACTTAATTTGCTGGTTAATTTTAGAAATTTTAAAAACTGCTGTAATAAACTAAATAATAACATGTGTGTTTTTTCAACAATACTAATTTATGATATATAGTCATATATTGTTTTTTTTTTGGTTTTTAGTATATGAAATAAAATTTACTGTGAATATTAGTAAATTTTCTTATTCTTATTAAAAAGATGAATCTTCGTCAATTAATACACCTAAACACTATGTGGCAAGCTATAACGTAACGATAAGTTTGAATTCTTTTCTTGCCTTCTTTGAACCACTGCCATTTTCAATGAAACACCATTATTTTTTCAAATGGATGCTAAAAATACCGTTTAAAACTCAAGTTTTCAAGATTTACCAAAAAATTTCAAATGTTGAATTTTATGAAAAATCTTACTTTTAAGAGTATCTATAATTACGCTACATGGTAAACATTTCGAAAGAAAAGCCCTAACTTCAGAATGCTTCAAATAATATTTATTTAAAAACTTTTAATAAAAAATGAATGAAAATATATATATGATATTATAAAATAACAATATATGAACTTTCGAAATGTCAAAACATAACCGTCAACTCTAAGACACCTAAAAACTAATTTAATTATAATTTCGCTTTTCTGCCTTTTTGAAATTGACATTTCAATGAACACACATTATTCTTTTCAACCAATGCAAATGTTGAAATTGCGGAAAAATCGTACTTTTTAAGAGTCTAATATTGTGTAATTAGTGAAATTTAATGCAAAAGCGCGTAACATTTAGAACTGTGAAAATTTTTTTATTAAAACAGGTTTTCACAACTATATGAAATATTTTGAGTATATAAAAAAAAATATTGAAACTTTCATTTAAAAAACGTCAACTTCAGACACCTAAAATCAGTAAAATAAACTTTCTTATTTCTAGCTTTTTTTTGAACAATATGCATTTATGCATTTCACAATTATTTTTATTCAAATGCTGAACAATACCCGATTAAAAACTCAATTTTCAAGATATTACCAACAATTAATTTCAAAAATGTCATGAATTTAGGAAAAATCGTACTTTTAAGAGTTCTAATTATGAAATGTGAAGAAATTAGAAATATACAATATACTTACGATCTTAAATTTTTATTAAAACAAAGCTTTCTCACAATAAATGACATATACCATTTGGTTCCTATAAAATGCAACTATTGTAAAATTTCATTATATAAAACTGTCACTTCAAGACACCTAAAACAATTAGATAAATTCTCTTTTTCTGCCTTTTGAAAATTAGCCCGATTTTCAATGAAACACACTTATTTTTCAAATGCTGAAAATACCGCTATAAAAACTAATTTAAGAATTAACCAAATAAGTTTTACCCCACCTATCATCTGTTGCAAATTTAGGAAACAATACGATACACTTTAAGCATTCTAAATTGTAATGTAAACATTAAGAAAAACCGTAATTTTAGAGTTAAAATTTCTTTATTAAACAGGTTTTCACCAACAAGTGAAATATTTGGTATATAAAAACAAAAATTTTTGAAATTCATTAACAAAACAGTCAATTTAACGACACCAAACAAATTATATAAT
Organism: Trachelipus rathkii; assembly: GCA_015478945.1. NCBI lineage: Eukaryota > Metazoa > Arthropoda > Malacostraca > Isopoda > Trachelipodidae > Trachelipus > Trachelipus rathkii. Next base: position 34,099 of record JABUQX010044343.1, on the reverse strand, counting down.
AAAACTCTCATTTACTGCTTTTTGAAAATTCCATTTTCTCAGTATATCGCAAACCATTATTTTTCAATGCTGAAATACCCGTTAAAACTCAATTTCTAATATTACACCAAATAATATCTCAAATGTTGAAAATTTAGGAAAAATCGTTTACTTTTAAGAGTTCTAAATTCGTATATGTGAAAATTTAGGAAAAAGGGTATAAATCTAGAAGTTAAATATTTATTAAAACACGTTTTCCACAACTATTGAAATATTTAGTTATAAAATCCTTCGACTTTACTTTATACTACGTCACAATTTAAGACACGCTGTTTAAAACAATATGAATAAATTCTCTTTCTGCTTTGAAATTGCCATATCTCGAACACCTATTTTTCTCCACAAGAAATGCAACACTCGTTGAAAAAACTCAAATTTTTAGAATTTACAAATAAATCTTCAAATGTTTTTGAAATATTTAGGAAAATCATCCGTACTTTTAAGAGTTCTAGAATTGTGAAATGTGAAATTTAAGAAAAAGCATTAATTTTTAAATCTAATAATTATTAAAACATTTATCTTCCACAAATATGAATATATAGTAAATAAAACAAATATTGAAATTTCGATTAAAAAAACGTCAATTTGGAAGCAAAAACTGGTCATAGAATTCGCTTTTCTTGCTTTTTGGAAATTGCATTTCAATTGAAACACATTAATTTTTTTCAAATTGCTGAAAATCCCGTACAATAATACTCAATTTTCAAGATCTTACCAAAATAATTTCAAATGATTAAAATATTCTTTGAAGATTGTCTTTACTTTTAAGAGTTACTCATAGCTTTAGTAATGTGAAAATTAACGAAAAAGCTTAATATTTAGAAGTTAAATTTGTTTAATTTAAACAGGTTCTCACAACTAATGAAATAGTTAAGACAAATATAGATATAACAAACAAATTATATTTGTTGAAATCTGGCAAAGATCCGAAGTCGACGGATAGAAAGTTAGGAAGACTAAGGATCAATAACACGATGACAACACAACATTACAGCTTTTGAAAATTGCATTTCAATGAAACGACATCATTATTTTTTATTCATAATGTCGAAATTACCAGGTTAAATAAACTCAAAATTTTAAGGATTTAGCTAAAATAATTTTATCTTAAATTTTGAAGATTGTAGGAAAGATCGTATATTTAAGAGTTCTAAATTTGTAATTTTGGTATCAGTTGATATTATGAGTTTGTCCGCAGATCATATTTACTTTCTATACAAGGTTATTTCTTCATCATAAATCTCAAATATATCGTTCATACGTCTTTACATAATGTTATGTTGAGACCATATCGTAAGTATTTATCTTATCGATCATGTTATTCTCACTGGTTAAATCCCGAATTCTAAAATTCGGTTTCCAGTCAAAACTTTTATGTTTCTACGACTGGATTCCGAGAGTATGCTTATTTTGCTTGTCTGATATGGATTGCATATGTGGCTCTTGCTATTGGACAGTGTTAATATGTTTAGTGCTAATTTATCAAAAAAAAAAAAACACAGAATGTTAATAATTTTAATATTTCTTATTATATATAACTATTGAATTTAAGAACCTTTTTACTCCTCCAACATTTTTTGAATTCATTTAAAAATTTTCGAAGCTATTTAAGTGACTATCGTATTCTCACTTTTTTTAAACCAATTTTCTTAATATTTACTCGTTTCGTGAAACTTTTCTAAGACCTTTAATTTTCACGTACGATCGATGGCATTGTTTGATATTTATGAATTGTTTGGATATTTTTTCCTATCAAAGAGTTACAACTTTATTGCACGATCCATTATATATTTATTCGCTAAGATGGATAATGAAATCGAGGTCTTTTACTCCAAATTCAACATTGTTAATTTTAACAGATCTTTATTTACTTAATCTCGATTATTGATAGTCCTTACAGTGTTCGATGTTTTCCTCACCTGTTAAACACCCAATCTAAAACGATTTACTGCGTTGTTTCGAGTATTTTGTACGAATTCGTAGATTTGTAGTTGATAGTGCTATTTTAACTTTTTCTTCCTGTTCCACCTACGTTTTACCGCATTGAGACTGTAAATTGTGTGAGAAGCTACCTACGCCCTTTTTTTATTACCAAAAAATTCATAATGGTAAGTAAGCTGTACATTCTTCTTGTTAATAATTAATTATCAAAGTTAAGCTAGAATAATATGTTAATAAAGCATAACTTATGTTATTTCATGAGTGAAGGGTCACTGGAAAAGGTCAATAACATCGCCCTAGTTTATCAACTTGAGAGATCGTTTTTTCTCTAATTGAATATAAAACCTTTTACTACAAACTATTAACAGTAGTTTTAAAAATCCGACAGGCGCCATTGCGTTATTCCTCACTTAAATCCAATCTTTAATGCTAAAACAAGAACGTTTGTCCAAGGTCTACCTTTTATTTTTACTGTACTTTTTATATTCACAAGCTATTGCACATTCTAAATATGGGTTTGAATTTCAGAAAAAAACCTAAATTTATCAATTTTAGGAAGTTTTCTAAATTATAATTAGAGATTCTCTGTTTTACTCCCGCAATTAAGTAATTAATTCAAGTTTATTTAAAAAGAAATTAATATATGCATACCATACCTTTCCATTGCCTCACTTTCCTATAAACCCAATCTAAAAATTACACGTGTTCCAGTCACTTACCATTGCCGTTCATATTTCACCAATAATCAGCTATGCAATTTAAAATGGGTGAATTTCAAAAAAAATTAAAAACCCTACGAAATTATCAAAATTTTAATATTTTTTTATCTTAATATGCATTAAGAACTCTTATTACTCCTTACGACTATAAACAGCTATTTCAAATTCCGACAGTCATTACTCATCGTTTCCTCACTTTAAACAACCCAATTCTTAAAAAAGTTTCCAGTCAACTTTTCTACGACATCCGTATTTCAACGATAGTTTCTAAATAGGACATTTATGTGTTTGAATTTCAAAAAACCAAATTTATAATTTTAAGTATTTTTATTTCTAAATTCGATATTTGCTATATTGTTGAACTACTTTACTCCCCTAACTATAACAGCTTACATTAATTTTCAAATAGTACAGTAAAATTAAGTTAAATAGTACACCTCTCTCCTACAATATCCAAATATCCCATCTTCAAAACGTTCAGTTAAACACTGTGAGGAAATACCTGTTTATCACGAACGGCTATGACATTAGATGTTTGGAATTTTAAAAAAAACCAAATTTATCAAATTTAAGAATTCTTTATTTTACATAATCATATAATAAAACATTTTTACTCAAAAAATAAACTATAACAGCTATTATAAATCCGAAGACTTCGTATTCCTCTTTTAAAACCCAATCTAAAAACGTTCCAGTCACTTTTCTACCGCTTACTCATTTTTCACGAGCTATGGACATTATATGTTTGTTTGAATTTCAAAAAAACCTAAATTTATTAAATTTTTAGATTTTTACTAAATGAATTAGTTTTTACTCCAAAACTAAACAGCTATTAAAAATCCGAAAAGGAATGACATACGTTTTTCTCACTTTTGTTAACAACCCAATTCTTAAAAAACGTTTCCTAGTCACTTCTACGACTTCGATATTTCCACGAGCTTATGACATTTAATGTTTTTAGAATTTTTCAAAAAAAAACACTAAAATTTATCAAATTTTTAGAATTGTTTATCTAAAATGAATTAAGAACCTTTTTTTACTCCAAAACTATACAGGTATTCTAAAAATTCCAATTGGCTGACTTTCAACGTCACGGGGATTTAACATAGTTTTATCTTCAATTTATAAACCCAATCTAAAAACGTGCCAGTCCACTTTTTCTACGACTTGTATTTTCAGGAAGAATAGCCATTTTACACATCAGTACATATTGATTTCAAAAAACCTAATATTTGTATCAAAATTTTTAAATTTTTATTTCTAATGAATTACAGAACCTTTTACTCAAAAAGTATAAACAGCTATTAAAAATTCCGAATGTCGATCATCGTTTTACCTCACTCTATAACCCTAATCTAAAAACAGTTCTATCAACTTTATACTACGACTCGTATTTTACGACAGTGCTATGGGACATTTTATATGTTTGAAATTTCAAAACCCAAAAATTTATCAAATTTAATATTTTTATCTAATATGAATTAAACTTTTTACTCCAAAACTATAACAGCTATTACAAAATTCCGATAAGTAGTGAAAAGTTTGATCTTATGACATATTTCTCACGTCTTAAACTCACCATTCTTAAAATTAACGTATATCCCAGAGTCAATACCTCTAAATATTTCTTACGACTTTCTTGTTAATTTTCTCACAAGTAGCTATGGCATTGGAGCTGATATCAATGATTTCGTGATTTCTGAAAAAAAACTCCAAAAATATTTTTTTTGATACTATAAATTATATATATATATATTTATCTATGTCAAATGCATAATAAATTAGAACCTTCTATCACTCCAAAACTATCTCTACAGCTTTATTTTTGAAATTAAACATAATCAATGGTATTTTACACATCTTTTTTAATCTCCAAACTTTAAAAATCACACATCTCTTCTCAATGAACATACTCTTCCTTGAATCATACTTTTGTCTACAGACTTCAATTCACACAATGGCTGGATGGCATATTTCAGTGTGTTTTGAATTTCAAACAAATGCGAAAAACGATTTGAAAAACGGCGCAACAGGCGCATGGAAGTCTTATATCTAAATGAAAAATTTAAAAGCACCTTGTTTATCTCTCCTTCAAAAACACTTAACGACTATTAAATATTCTCAAAATTCAGCACCATTTTCGCTTATTTACCTCACTGCTTTAAATCCACACAATCACTTAATATTTGCAGTTCATCTCTAGTATATTTTTGGGTAAACGAATTAGTTATTTTCTGCGAGCTATGAACTAATTATTTGTATTGAGATTTCTTTCTCAAATAAATTACGAAAATAGATAGGTAAAATATTCCAATGAAAAACAATTTTTCAAAATAATTTTTTAGTAATTTTTATATCTAAAAAATTGGATTAAGAACAACATTTTTTACTCTTTTCACTCCCCCTAAAAACAATATACACGCTGTATTATAATAAACATCTCTAGAAAGCGCACTAATAGAATTTTATCACTTTTAGTGAACACAATATCGTTAATATAAACATTACCATTATATATATATGAGCTTAGTAAGGGAGGAACTTTACTTACTCTTAATATGTTTAAAAATTTCAAAAAACACTAAACATTTTGATGCTCACAAATTTAGAATTATATGGATTACTACCATAATTGAGAATATATAGAATACCTTTTACTCCTAAAAATGAACTGTGTAATTATTGTCACCTGTGATTTATTTTACTTAAATGGCACGAAGTCTACCTTTTTCGTATTCTTAATTCTGCCTTTAAAACGTCAATAGACTAGATAAAATAAGGAATCACACGATTTCCAAGTCACTTTTCTATTACTTTTTCGGTTATATCATTCACTTCGATGACATATGGACATTCTTTATACTGTTTGAATTTTTCTTTTTCTAAAAAAACAAAAGAAAATCTATTTTATATCTGATTTAACCACCCTTATTACTTCCAGATATCCCTTATTAAGGCAACACACTTTTATCGGTGTCAGGATATAAATGACGATATTGTCTACCTACACTATCCAAATATACTTTCAATCCATGGCCAGGCCCCCAAGACAAATGTCATCCGATAACGCTCTGATTTCTTCCTCATAAAATAGCAGTAATCTTAATACCACGCTGGAGAAGTTAATGACCTGTACACATTAATAAATCTTATTCCAAAAATAAACCTACCAACGAAAATACTGCGGTGATGAATAAAAGTACTAAATCGGGCGTCGGATTCTTTTTGTACCTAAAGCCGACTGAAGTCAGTGATGTATATTACCAATATATATTACCTGTAGAGTTCTCTCAAATCAACAGAAATACCTCATTGAATAACTCTTAATATTTAAGCAAATTAGGCAAATAAATAAATAAATAATAATTAATCGGTATCAATTGACAGACATGGATAACATAAATATTTTAATAAAATAAAATAAATAAATTACTACACTCTTTTAAAATAATAAACTCAAGAAAGATATATTTACCAATATATATATAAATATATATATATATATATATATATATATATATATATATATATATATATATATATATATATTATATATATAATATATAAATATATATATATTATATAAATTATATATAAATATATATATATATTATATATATAAAATATATATTATATATATATATATATTATATATATATATATATAATATATATATATATAATATATATATATATAATATATATATATATATATTATAATAGTATATACATATTATATATATATACTATAATATATATATATAAGGAGATCCCTTCTCCCATACGTTATCTACAAAAAAAATTTATATATGTATTATTATTAATATGTTATAGTGTATTGGTTCTTAACCTCTAAGATATATATATATATTATATTAGTATTATATTATATATATACATATAATATATATTATATATATATATATAATATATAATATTATTATATATATTATATATTAATATATATGATTAATTATATAATAATTATAACTATATATTATATTATATAATTAAATATTATATTAATAATATATATGATTATATTAAGTTAAAAGTGTAATCAGTTGTATTTTCCAACCTTTTGCGGAGATAATAATTTTGGAATGATATATATTTATAATAAATAAAGAACTTGAATTTGTGAGTTCTTAGTGTGTGCAACGAAATCAGCTGTATTTTTTAAACTCGATTCCTTATTTCTAATTGATTTATATGTTGAGCTAGTAAATATTCAAATTACGATAAACAATTATATATTTGAACCCAAATGAATAATTAAATAAACGTAGCATAAAATAAATTTCAAACTCTTTATATTTATTAAAAAATAATATTTTGAAAATAATTTTCAATAGAAATACTTTGTAAGTAAAGACATTACCTGTATACCTCAAATGTCTAAAAGCCTGTACGTGAGAAAGCGTCTGCTGTGCATCCGAATACGACAAAATAACGCACACAAAATTTTATCACAAAAAAGAGATCATTAATATTATTTAATAAATAATATTAAAATAACCAAAATAGGTGGCATTTAAATATTTAGAAACCAAAATTGCTTTAAAACACCTAAAAATAAATTAATAATAATATTTACACGGAAAACACATTAATATAAGCTTGCTTGTACGAACGAAAAAACATTACTAATCACAACACTTGCAATAGCGATAATTTACATTTCAGAATTGCCAACAAGAACCTAGACCTCAGAGCAAAGATAGGAGAAAGGTTGTGAAAAATGCTGTGCAAGAGTTTTTATATGAGGGATAGTATTCTCGATTACCTAAATATCCAACTACAAGCTAGAACAATCAGAAAGTCAAAACATATAAACAAATTTCACCTGAAATCAGAAGTTAAATAGATAGATATAAACAGGAGTGGGGTGTGCGTGTAGTTTGTAACCTGCGTGAGATGAGAAAGGAAATTAAATTAAATATATAGTCCCAATGAAAATAGAAGAGAAAAACAAACCATATTTGAGAAACTGAGCTTCCTCTTCGCAAAATAAAATAGATTTATATTTTTCAATATTTTTTAATATATATATATATTAATTTTAACATAAGATGACATATATATATATTAAATATCAACATCTATTTTAGATACAGAATTAATTTGGCTAATCTGGTATAAATTTTACAGATTATTGTAAATGTAATAGTTATTACGTAATATTTCAAATGTTTCTTTGTTATTTATATTAAATATGGAATCGAGACAAAATATTTTAATTGTAATGAATTATAAGCTAATAGGATCAAACATATTTTTCATTAATAACCTCTTCTCACTCCTATGAGCATAATATTTATTGTTACTTACCTATTATCAATATGTTCTTAAAGGGTTCATACTATTATTATTATAATTTTCTTTGTATGGTAAATATTCTTTATATAATATACCATATTTAATTTCTGTTTATATTTAGCGATCCCTTATATATATTATATATTTAGTATTTGCCATTTGCGTTCTTCCTGTGTGATAGTAGTTCTAACTTTAATTAATTTTATGAAAAGAATATTAATTGATCTTTAAATACATCAATTGTTCAAATATTAAAGCTCCAAATATATTTTGAAATTATCAACATTATACTTATAATATTCATTAGATCTAATATTTTTTACACATTCGAAAGATGTTTATATTATGTACGAAATGAAAGAATCAACTCTTTATTTAACACTGAGAGATAATAGTTATATTGACAAGATTGGAAATATAAAATTGTTAATTATAAATTTCGAAATTATATAAGATTTTTTCAATTTTATTATATCCCATCCTAATAAGATGCGTAGCTGTTCCATACTATCTGATATATCATTGCAAGAAGGATTTCATTACCTACGGTAATATTTCGAAATTTGTGCAGGTATTTTGGTCACTATTTACAATTAATATTTATTTAGTAAGTAGGTAGATATACTATTATAGTCTGCGAAGATGATCTCTACCCTCTATACTGATAATAAAGTATTGCAAATAGATAACATCTCAGATCAACCCAACAACAAGATAGTAAGCTAGTCTTTGTACTTATATTGAATATTTTTGTATTACTCTTAATTCTCTTATCGTTAATAACTGATAAGTGATAATTTTTCATTCCTTATATTCAGTAAGGAATAAAAAATCAAAATCCTGAGAGTACCAATAATTATTATGAATTTTATTATGATAACAATTTTTATTTAGTTATACGCTACTTCAGACCATGTTTCGCAAACCGAACCCCTGATTGTAAAACGTAGTCAACTCAAACATAAATTATCTAATTCTAACTCTACACATACTTTATAAATCATACACATCTATCCAGCAGTGGTATGCAAAGGTGTGAGTTGTAGTGGGTTTATATATGTGATTAAAAAATATCACCTCACCATTTCACGAAAAGAACAATTAAGTGATTAGAGATGATAGTGTTTTATCAGCCCCTTGCCCATCACTAAGTAGGAAGAAAATTTTTATATAATTACTTTATCATTATATAGAATTCGATACCGCTTATGAGAGAAATTGAGTCAAGTTCACCTTATTAGCAAGTTAATATTTTCAAATTCTTCTTTCACTATATATTTTATTTCTATTTAATATATTTTTCTTTATAATAATTTACCTAAAAGACATGAATTAAAAATTTTGCAACTTCTCCATCCAAAACTTCAAATGTAAAATTGGATTTAAATGTTAATAAATAATAAATTTTTATATGGCATTTTATTAAAATAAATAGTCAAATCCCGAAATGCCTTTGAGGACTTATAACATTTACGTTTTAACTTGGCTGTGTTTCAGGTGAATCGCTCATCTCCTGCGTCTGTAATTTGGTAAAAGACGGCGTATCTCCTCTTCTTGAGATAATACCACCTTGACCTCAACGAAGAGGTTATATATTTATAAAGAGCCACTTGCAGATATGCATTACTAGACTCGTGCATTATTATTCTTCTTTCAAAATAATATCTCTCAGAGCTTTCCTCCTCTCGTTCTCAGCTCTTTACTATGTCCTTCTGGCACCTTTGGCTGTTGTTTTTTGCTTCCCTTTTCTGGGGTCCTACTAAAATCCACACGCACACATCTCGCGACGTACGGTCAAAACTCCACATAGTCATAATAATACTAATAATAATAATAATATAATAATTGTTTTGACCGTCGTCCGAATGTGTCGCAGTGAACCAGAAGGGAAAGCAGAAAAAACAGCGCAAAGGGCAGAAGGAAGAGAGGCTGAGAATGTGATGAGAAGGGACAAGTTCGAATAATTTATATTTTTAGGATAATAAGAAAGAAGTATCTAGAGAAGTAACATATTATCGAAGACCAAATACTATTATATGTATTTTCAGAAGAGAAGATGCTTTGGATTAGATGCAACATCTCTCATCGCTGGCTAAAATGTAAAATAAAAATACTTTTATACATTAATATTATGATGTCGGAGGTATTTTATAATACCAGATGCAAAATTTAGCAATTTTTAACTATTTTAATCTAATATTTCATTATCAGTATTTTATGAGAGTGTTGTAGAAGTATTAGCAAGCAAAATTTATATACATATTAAGCGCTTCTTTTGGAAACTGGTGTACTTTTACAGAAATACATATAGTCCACTCCTTGTCTAAATCAGAAAAATGAAATTAATAAAGACAGATGATTTGAAATATTAAATTTGCATGATGAGTTTTGAAGCTGCATTTCTCCAAGGCGTCGATTTCATATGAAAGTAATTTATAAAAATTTTTACTTCCACTGTGGTTCAAATAAGGGGCTAAAAATCACATTATATTTATTCTTAACTGCATATATTGTCTTTTCGTGAATAGTTTATAGAGTTTAGATATTTGTATATACCATTACACCCATCACAACTCCAATCACCTTGCAACATTGCTTATATATAGTAAATTAGGGTATATGTATAAATATAAATAAATATGATAATATTATTTGTGTATTATCAAAATTTTTGTAGGTAAAACAATTTTTGATTTATTAGAAACATACATATAAATATTATTAAGTATATATATATATATAATATATATAATTATAATTATATATATATATTTAATATTATTAAATATATATCATACATATATATATTTATAATTATATATATAGTATTAATATATATATATATATAAATATATATTATATATATATATATATTATAGTTTATTTAATTTATAATTATACCTTTATAATTTATACCAAATTAATAAACCTTGTCTTGACTATATAGTCATAATTAATTATTAATGATAATGATATATTATATATATATATAATTTAAGTTTAATTAGATAAATTAATTATAATAATTATATATATAAATACTAATAGTAATAAATCAAATAATTAAATTTATTATTATTGTAGTATATATATATGAAATAATTATAAATATATAATTTTAATTAAAATTTAATTACAGGTAAAATAAATTAATTTAATTATAAAATTAAATATATTTTCAGCCTTAAAACGTAGTGATATAAAATAATCATACACATATAAAGGTTATTCTTTAAGTTATATATGCTTTGTCAGTTCACGTACTTTACATATGTCAAAAATAGTCATATATATTATAATATATATAGTATATATAATATATATATATAATAATATTATATTATTTATTGTATATTATGATCTTAATTTTATATCTATTATGTATATCTATAATTAATATATAATATAATTATATATATATATATATATATATATATAATAGTATATATATATATATATATATATATATATATATAATAATATATATATATAATATTATTATTTATTAATATATATATATAATTTATATAATAATAAATAATAATATTAATTATAATATATATAATATATTATATATATATGTTTCATCTTATATGTTATAATAAATTATAGTTATATATATAGTTAGTTATAATTAACGAGAACATTATTTTTTATATTTAAGACTTATTTAATTTTCTCATGAAGAGTTTATTAATGCTTAACGATACGTATATCTCGTGCATTGGAGTAAAATACACATAGAAATGATTATAATTTACGATTAATAAATATCCATTACGGTGGCCTATTATGTTAATATAATCATTCCCCTTTTTCATTATATTCTATTATATTTCTCTCGACTCTGAAGACTTAAAAATGTGTAAATTAATAATGTTTTGGACTATTCTGATTGATTATCTTAGACCTATTAGATTGTGAGAAATTATCTAGGTGTCAGATGTTATACACTAGACCTCGTCATTTACTATTATATAAAAAACTCTTGACTACTCAGCATTTTATCATTACAACTAAAAATTCATAATCTTAGAACTGGAGGTCTAATTCTTGTGGCTCTCGAATTCTGAATAAATTTTCTAAAGTTTATTATGTCGCTATTCCCGTAGAAGTCGAGTGGTTTTCGGTAATGTTCTTTCGTACATAAGTGCAAGAACTTATTATGTAAAGTGATGTCTCTCGTGATATTTAATTGACTTTATTTTTAGTGTTTTAAAGCAAGTTTTTTGGTAACACAATATTTTTCTAGAGTATTGAGGTTAATTTATATTTCACTAATCTTAAATATATAATCATTATATGATGATCTTGCTATTTTATTGTTGATCAAATTTTGTGTGGCTCGTTATATTGTACAGGTAATATCGGTGCACAGCAAGACGCAGTTTTGCTCAAGCAGTAACAGCTCTTTTAGACATTTGAGGTATACAGGTAATGTCTTTACTTACAAAGTATTTCTATTTGAAATTATTTTCAAAAATATTATTTTTATAAACATTTTAGTAACAAAAGATATTCTGTGATATGTTTTATGTCTAGACCGGTATAAAATAATCCTTATTGTGAAATAATAAAGTTTTTCTGTTTATATATTATTGTTTATTTGTGTTTTGTTTTATCTCGTCTTCAAATATAATTTCAATTAGGGAAAAGAACGGTTCAGAACAACCTCTTGATTTTCTTTACACACAAAGAAACTCACAAAAGGTATGCGAAGAGACGTTTCTGGCTATCTCCTCTCTCACCACAGCCTCTCTCGCGCGTACACCGCAGAAGTATGATACGAGTATAACTGTTTATAACAACCTATCGTCTATATAATTTCATTTTAAATTATTAATATATATATATATTCTAAATCACATATATAGATTTTTATTAAAAAGTTGCTATGAGTTTAAAAGTCGTACTGAAGAAGTATACCTGTGAGAGTAAGTGAACTAAGTTTTTTTTAAATAAATAATAAAATAACTCATAATATTATATATAATATATATAATTTATGAATATATATCATGAAGGATAATATAAGATTGAAACCTTAGAAGAAGTGAGATAATATGCAGAAGTACATTATACTATATATTAAATAATAATTAATATAAATTAAATAAATTACATATAAATTTCAAATCATTATATTAAAATTATAAATAATTTTTAATAATAATAATTATCAGTTTTAATAGATTTTTTTTAATTTCAAATTTTTTTTACTATAAATTAATAAATTTTATATATAATAATTAATTATATTAAAAATTCTTTTTCTTAACAGGTGGCAATGAAGTTGAATAAGATTAAGGTCAAAAGCACCACTTAGTCCAATAAAGAATGTGAATTGCATATTATATATATATATAAGTACTCAAATAAAATAGAAATAAGGTCTAAAAATTCGTGGTTATTTATTATCTCGATAAAAATTATTCCCCGTATAATATTTATATATATATAAACGAGTATATATATATCTTATATAATGTAATATCTATATATATATATATATATTAAATAATATTATATTAATATATAGATCTTTAAATAATTTTAATATAATATATATATATATACTATATATATTTATATATATATATATTATATATTATAATATTATATTAATCTATATAAGTATTATATATATATAATATATATATATATATATATATATTATATAATATATATATATATATATATATATATTATAATATATTATATAATATATATTATATATACTATATATATATATATATATATTAATATATTAATATATAATATATAATATATATATATATTTAGTAATATATATATATAATTATATTTTTATTTTGAGATTTATTTATTTTATTAAAAAGTATGTAGAATTATTTATTTTATTTTATATTAAAATATATTTATGTATATATATCTCGAAAACTATTTATTTAATTGAACTATAAATTAATTATTTATTTTATATTTATTTGCTTCATAATTTGCTATTATAATAATAGATGATTATTTTTACAATTCAATTGTTTTCAGTTAAATCACATATTATATCATATAGGAATCTTACAGGTAATATATATTGTTAATTATACATCACTGACTTATCAGTATCAGAAAGCAACATTGTAACCATAAAAATGAAATCCTCGAACGCTATCCGATTTATATATATCATTTTATTCATCACGCAGTTATTTTCGTTGGTAGGTTTTAATTTATTTTGGAATAAGATTTTATTTTTAAATGAGGACAGAAACGTCTTAAAAAGAGAAAAAGTATGCAGGGTCGTGAATTATATGAGATATGAAGTAATATAGCAATAAGTTATTTTATATGGTATGAATTTTCATTGATCTTGATTCGTATGATATAGATATAAATTTGTCTTTGGTGAGGCTCTGGCTGGATTGGATTGAGAAGAAGAACATTATTTTTATTTTTGACATTCTTGCTAGCGTATAACAAGACAATACTCCTAACATTATAATATAACTCGTGAACAACTCTGAATAGATGTGTTCTTCTTAATAAGGAGTATATACTGGAAGTTTCCATACATCGGGCCTTTTGTAGATTTTTAATTACCAGATATTGTCTCTTCTGGTATCTCATTTTGTTTTATTAATTAAATTAGTTAGTCACAAACGGATTTTGTAAGTTTCATTTTATTAATTTTTACGTGGAGCAGAAGAGACTATGAAAATTAGGTTCATAAGCTGTTCGGATAGGCTTGTTAACTTTCGTATTGGGTAATTTAGCTGCTTATGTGTTTTGATAAAATCCAAATATATATAGTTTTGGTTGATATATACTCTCTGTGGGATTTCGATATGCGATAAGTTAGACGTTAGGGGTCATGTGAATACGGGCACCTCCCGTATTAGCAACTTATGCTATCACTTATCTCGATATTTATCAAGGTTGAGTTAATAAAATCAGAGTTATAATTTAATTCAAATATTATATGTATTAATTTTGTTTTGTTTCATTCAAATATCATACAAATAATTTATATTAGTTCTATTACATTACCGCGTTAGAATTCCTAGAATTATTCAAATATCATAAAATAGTTTATATATATTATTATACTGTATAAATATATTTATGATTTATGTAATATTATAGAGGTTATAATATAGAAAGAATAAAATGTAGCCTTTTTCATGTATATGGGAATATATATTAATATCCAACATTTATCTAAATTATATTTAAGAATAAGCATATAGAAGTAAATTCATTTTTAATTATAGAATTAAAAGCTATTTATTGATACTATATTGTCTCAAGTAGGTTTCAACATATTTTCTTATATATATATTTATGTTTATTTTAAGTTTATGAAAAATGAAAAATCCTTTAATATTCTCATAATATATAAGGTTTCTTTATTATATATAACCAATGAAATTCTTAATTATATTAGGCATTTCAATTTTTATTATCTTATTTCCTCAATTTTAGCTAATTATTTTGATAATAATGAGAACTTATATGACATAAGTCTCTTACATATTCTACTATTACATTATTCTTAATATAAGCCTAATACTGATTAGAGTCTTGTATTCATTAAGTTTACTTGAATAATATTATCATTATTTTTTTTGAATGAGGAGGTGGAGCATAAGATAGCCAGAGTAAAA
Organism: Trachelipus rathkii; assembly: GCA_015478945.1. Classification (NCBI taxonomy): domain Eukaryota; kingdom Metazoa; phylum Arthropoda; class Malacostraca; order Isopoda; family Trachelipodidae; genus Trachelipus; species Trachelipus rathkii. The sequence goes on along the minus strand of JABUQX010044343.1, from coordinate 18,439 downwards.
CCATATTAATCACTATTATTCAGGACTATTTACTTAGGTACACTCGTCTTAAAGTTACAATTGTATAATATAATATTATATAATATATATAGACTCATATAGTATATTAGATATATTTTACATAACTACCAAATCATTGACTTATTATCAGTACATATTCTAATCATATAACTGTATGAGTAGTATAGAATTTAAATTTAAAGAAAGTACTGTATATTAATGAGTGTATAATTATATAGTTCGTGAATTGAAAATACAATTTTAATAAATTGTTTACTCCAGATTAAATTTTATAAAATAAATACTTAATAATTAATATAATAATTTTGCTATTAGTTTGACTGTATTATTTATATATATTGACACATTGAAAAACCAACTAATTTTTATTTCATTATATATGTCAGATAATAAAAAAGTCAACAGGGTTGCCTAATTTTATTGGTAACCTTTTTTTGACATATGTATCATTTAGTTTTATCTTTATTAATTATAAATTACTGTAGTGTAATTTGCTATATTTAGATAAAACAAAAATTATTAAAAATCATATTATTTAGCTTTATAATACTCAGCAAATATTATAAGTTCTAGGAATTAGAACTTTTGCTTATTTATATATCAAGTGTTTTCAAGCTTATAATCTGACATATAGATATAATGATAATTGTTCTTTATGTATATTATTATTATATATTATAATATATATATATTTTTATGAAACTGTAAATGAATAATAAGTGTTATGAGGCCGAGATATGTTATCGATTAGTGTATGTGTATGTGCGTATGCGTTTAGTTAGTTGATATGAGGTTGTAGTTGTTAATATATTAGTCTGAGGATAGGTGTATTTTTTAGTGTTTAGTTGTGGGTTCGGTGATGATTATATACTATATAGTAGTGTGTGATATCATATATATATTTATATAAATATATGTGTATATTAGGGTAAATATATATATATAGGTATATGTTATATTACTATATATATGTTAATATATTATATATATATAGTAATATATATATATAAAATATGATATATAATATATATTATATATTCATATTATATATATATATAGTATGATATATATATATCTTGTGAGAATTTGTTAAAGATTAAAAATTATGCGTTGATCAGGATTGTCAAATTTGAAAAACTCGACACAGAGAAATTTTCTATCGATAGAAACGGTGTGAGTTTTTGCTTTTCCTACGAGAATGTAAGAGGTGGAAGTGTGATTTTGATAATTTTATCAGAATGGCTACAATGATGAAGGAGAACTAGATCTATGAGCAGCCAATTAAAGGACATTACACTTGGTCTCTTAAAGAAGCTATTAAATCTCTAAGGGACGACGAGCAGATTTTAAAATGTTTTATGTCTCAATATATCAAAGATGATGTGAGATGGTACTGAAAATTTGAATGGCTTTCATACGAGTCAGGTTTAAATGAAGAAAAGAAGATTTTTCGTCTCAAAATAGCGCTAGAAATTGGACTACATCATGCGAGATTACGCCTCTCACAGATCTCTTGTACACTTCATGCGTCAAGCGAATACAGTAGTACTAGCTAAAGAATCTAACATAATTACTAAAACATCCTTTCAAATTGGTAAAGTGCGGTTTCTCTCATCAATAACACATACGATACGCTGTCTGTTCAGAAGAAAAGAAACTTTAGCAAGCATACGTTTAAATGCCTGCTCCTCTCGAATGACTGCGATGCCGACAGAAAGATGTAATTATTATTAGAAATTTATTTACGGGTATTTTATAGGATCACGCAAAGAACTGTATGCAATGATGCGTGCTGATGTAACTTTAGTGTACTACTCAAATGTCTCTCCAAGCTCTCCTATTGTAATTAATGCCCCTTATTCCAGCAAGTTTCCAAAATTAAAACTACTGAATTTTGATGAGAAAACAAGCGACATTGAAGAAAATTTATTGTTATTTGAAAAGCAAGTTGAGATGAACGATGTACCTAAAGAAAAATTTGCACTAGTTCTCGGATCATAACTGGAGAAGCAGTTATAGTGGTTTGAGAATTATTATCTCAGGGAGGTGATATTTGAAATTTAACTGTGAAGGGCTTAAAAGATGTTTATCTCAAGTTTTGATTAGATATTAACGCTTACTAGTGGGAAAGTCGTTAGTTATGCAATACAACTAGGTTATGAAGGTCGTTCTTTATTTACTCCATTCTCTTGGATGGAAGTCTCCATGGCAATTAATTTTTCACTACTGTACTATGTATGAAATCTCAATGAAGGAGTTTTTTAAAGTACTTAGTATTTTAATAGAGAAGAGATACATCTGATAGCAGCCAACTCAAGATGGGTTCTTTGAGTTAGCTGGGCAATGCGGATAATGGAGATAATTATACCTCGTTCATCGACTGTGTTCTTATTGTTTCTTCTCCATTTTTGTAATTAGTTATAAACTACACCTTTTAAAACTCTTATCGATATGAGAGTATTACACGTAATATTAAGTAAGAAAAAAAGGCTGTGAAAGATAATATTGATTTAGAAATTATAACCAGATTCAGAAAATGTATTATTTGGACCATGCGTACCAATTTTTTATTTAAATCATTAAAATGATTCATGACATCGTCAGCGTCACTATTCAATCAGACGAAGTCCACAGAATGCGTGATAACTCATATATCTCAGCAATTCCAATTTTTTAAAGTGAGAATATTACTCACGTAGTTATACAGCTGATATAGCATAAAGCATTAAAGAACCACAGCCATAAACTTCAACATCGACGACAATTAATCCGTGAGTATTCTAAGAGTAAACAAAAGAACAACAGGAGCTACACGAACGACAGAGCGTGGAAACCGATTTCATGATGTAATATGAATCAAGAAGCAACAATATCAGCATAAACAAGATTTAAAATAAAAAAAGAGAACCACAAAAACTTTAGGACATTGAAAAAATAAAATGTAGAGAAACCTCATTTACTTATTAAATATAGTGGCAGAAATTATATACAAGTATAATTAATACTCCCTTTATTTATAGCCTCTCCATCATCTCGGTGCATGCTCTTCGTGCAGTGCATAAACAACAGTCCTCTCTCCTCTCTGTCAAGTGCTCCGTCCTGCGTAACTCCTTGTGGAAAAGGAAAAAAGCCTTTGTAGAATCTCAGCGTGATATATACCATCTCTCCCTGCTGATAGTAATGTATGGTTATAGCTCGACGATGCAGTTAATTGAAATTATTTGCATCATTACTTACCGATATATTACATTATAGGAGAGAGTGGAAGATAATTTCGGGTTACTCCATATATCTTTCAATATAATATATTGATGTAATTCTGTTTTTAATAAGTTAGTTAACTGATAGAAATAACATTACATAAAAGAGGGTTATATTTGATTATACTTAATTGAGTAACACATATGCAAACTAATGTTATGCTAGACAGTACGGTAAGGTAAGTCCTCGCTTCGCAAATGTTATATATAATTTAATAGGTTATATAAGATTCCCTTTTATTTTAGTTTTAGTTATATAAGACTAGACTCGACACAGGTTACTGCCTCAGATAGAGTTCTTTATTGATCTGTAATTGGAAATATTGATGGGCATTACCCCCATACCAGCCTAATTCTACTCATGAGGAATAGAGAATGTGTGTCATTGTCCTAGTAATGTACAGGACGGGACATCTCAGAAGGAGTTGTTATTACCCCTAGTAGAGAGAGCTGATGAGGATTAATTTGAGGAATCAAGAGAGAGGCGAAATGCCGTCCAGTAAGATTATGTTCAAGTTAGGGCGAGAAAGGAAGTTCAAAAGATAATGGAGGAAGAACCGTCTTGTCAGCAACATAAAACCATACCAAAAAAAACAGATTCACCCTTGGAAGCACTTATCTGCGAGAACCAAAAGTCCCAAGATTCTACTGTAGAAAAAGTAGCAAATGAGAAAGAGGAAAATGTTGTTATTTCTGAAGGGCCACGTATTATTAGTGAGAATGATACCAAGGTATCTGATGTCCCGTGATATCTTTTGTAATTAGTTATGTTAATAATAAGTGTCATGACAATATGGAAGTTAGTGCCACACAAGAAGATAGTTTAGTGCCACATGTAAATAGTTTAAAGACACATAACGTTGCAGCTCAGAATGAAATAGAGGAGGCGCATGATGAAAAGATTGTAGAATTGATGCACGACAGAGAAGTTTTTAAGGAGCGACAGCGGGATGACAATACTTTACAAAGAATATGGAGATCAGTGGAAAAAGACGAAATGAAATATGTGTTAGTAAATGGTATATTATATAAAATGGTGATAGAGAATCAAATTGATAGATTCACATTAGTGGTGCTAAAAGAGTACCGGAATAAAGTGTTGAGGGTGGTGCATGATGAGGTGTTTGGATACCACCAGGGAGAAAAGAAAACAATGGGAAAGATTACTCAACAATTTTTCTGGCCTAATTTATACCAGGACGTAACTAAACATTGTTATTCGTGCAACATTTGTCAGCAGACATGTTTAAAAGGGAGAGTCACAAAAGTTCCGCTGTGCCCTATGCCGATCATCGAAGAGCCGTTTCAGAGAGTTATAATAGATTTGATAGGTCCCATCGCTATATTTATTGGTCTCCGATCCAGGACCTTTCATAATCAACATCGCGAAATGTTTTTACTACGTCTTAGATTTTGTACTGACCGCCACTAGCTATGTATAAATAACCAGAAGCATTGGTTCTCTAATCAAGAGAGCCGATACAGCACAGAAAGGGTAAGTTCTAGATAGCCTTTTAATCGTGGTGTCAAGGTTGTATACATTTATAAGATTCTATGTTGTCCCCTAAAAGAAATGTCTGTAGCATTAATGTGAGTGATTAAATCTTACGGTGATAACTTGATTGTATATAGATGTGTTAACGTGAAAAAATGCTGAACGTATCCGTAATAAAAAATTAAGGTTTGAACTATCTTGTTCTGTTTTTTCCTATACCGATGAGCCAAGGTGTTTTTGAGCTAAGTGTAAGTGCAATATCTTTATAAGAAAACAGAATGTCTGTTATGAGCACTGTTGCAGTGCAGCGCAAGTAACGAATAAGTGGTGCAGATGTGATTATAGCAGCCGCATTACCATTAGCCAATAAAGGGAATGCCCACAAACAACGTTGATTAGCATTTTCTATATACTCAGGGACTTCTCTCATATCTCGAGACTATTACATGAAAATACCATAGGCTGAACAGATGAGGGGACCCAATGCAGATTGCCATGAGATCTCGTGTGCGCTTGAACGATATGAGAGCCAAAACAGGCAATGATCGACTTACAAGTAGTTTTTCGACTTGAAGGTGTAAAAAGGACGAAAGTAACTTAATGGAGTATAGCATAAACTATCTTCAGAATTTGAGAAAACTTTTGTGAGTAAAGGACTACCATATAAAGTCACATGTAGAGAAGATACATATAGATTGACAGAAGTAGGTGCTAAGTAGGAAGTTTGGGTGGGAAGACATGCGTATTGGTTATTGACATCACGCCAATTTCTTATACAATATAAAATGCTATGAGTTGGCCGTGGGCAGTATCCATAAATCATAATCTCGATAAAGGACCAAATATTACAACACTATCAAGTGTAGAGGGAAAGTAGTGTTAGTGAAATCGGTATCATTATTAATATCTGCTGAGGTAAGAGGTGATTACGTTGAATTTCGAGGAAGATGCTCAGTGAAGAAGAGGCGACAGGTGAAGAACCCATCAGGAGTTATAAGAGGTGCTTCGGCAGTGATATTAGATGTTGAAAAGGAGACCGAAGAAAACATCAATTTATCAGATATTGATCCTTCACCTAAACAGAAGGAGAGATTATGTGACACCAAGATAAGTGATGAAATCACGGATCCTATGAGGAAGAATTTGATGAAAATTTTGAAGCAATACGGAGACATTTTTACAGATGTGCCTGGTACCGCCAAGAACGATTATCATGCCATCGAAATCATAGATAACACTCCTATAAGATTAAAACCGTATACGTTACCATACACCACCCGCACCGAACTGAAAAAGGAGGTTGAGAAGATGATTAAGATGGGTATTATTATTATTAAATCAACCTCACCATACTCTGCACCAGTGGTAGTGGTCCAGAAAAAGGACGGGAGCAAGAGGGTGTGCTCCGACTATAGAGCTCTGAATCGGGTCACGATTTTTGATCCAGAGCCCATGACCACATCACAGACACTATTTACCAAGTTTGCCAAGGACCGATATTACACCAAGCTTGACCTTTCAAAAGGTTATTGGCAAATACCAATCAGGCCTGAAAACACTTTCAAGACCGGTTTCTCGACCGAGGACGATCATTTCCATTATGTTAAGTTACCATTTGGAATGGTTAACGCAGGTGCTACGCTTGTTAGAGCTATGCGCAGAATTCTGGATGGGTTCAATGATGTCGATTTTTACAATTCTACGAAATAGCATAATTCCATCGTGCAGACCTGGCTATAATTTCATTCTTAACAATTCTAGTTTAACGAACTTAGGTTACTGAATGCTGAAATGGTCATGAATAAGCGTTTTAAGACAAGATTGAACGAAGTGTGGTGAGGTTTTTCACTCGGGACTTACGCCCAGACATAAAATATGAGTGTGGCGTCTGCCTCGGGCGTGACGTTTGAAATTCCTTAGGACGGATCATATATGGGATATGGAGACATAGAAGAATCCACGCGATAGATAAAATTTGTTGAAGCTAAAATTATGAAGACGTGAGCCACCTAAAGAATAAAGAGAAGGATTCAATGTATTATTGCAAAGTCATTAAATTTACCGTAACCTTTGTCGTTTACTTTCTTTATAGTTTTCTACAGGTTTTACATTTATCCCAGGCGCGTTTTGAAGCGGAATTTATAGAGCGCGGCAATGACGCTCGTCCTATTCCAGTACCTCACAGAAGAAGGCGACCCACAAGGTCCGGTGCGGGATAAGCAAAACATCTAGTCGACATTTATGAACTCAAGATAGAGCTGTTGATCTGTCTCCAGAGCTTGAATACAAGCTAAAAATATCGCCCAGGATAGTTAAATCTTCACGCCTGCAAGGTTGGACCGTCGGACAGCATCTCTTGAGGTTTTTGGTCCATATCCTCAAGGAACGATGATTAGATGGAATCTTACATTCACAGTGTTCCATATGGTTATGTAAGAAACTCTTCAGGGGTACCTCCTAGCAAAATATTTATTCAAACATATAAGAAAGACAGCATGACAATTGTTACGACTGAATAAGAAAGTTTTGGAACGCTTACCGCAGTTATGGATTTTACTCTAAGTGAGAATTTGTCTTACAGTCGGGATGTAGCTGACGGCTGCCTGCCGATGAATAAGAAGAAAGATATAGAGAATTCTCACGCGTGGGGATAATTAGGTACTTGGGAGGCTGAACAAGGTCTCTTATCTCTCACAATGATATAGGATCTTTTGAATCACATTTTAGTGGTAAAAGGATATATGTAGTTCTCGGTCTGATAACCTGAGCCTCATTTATAATGAAACATTTGATTCTACGATTTCTGATGAAATACCTCACATCTGAAGAAGGAATCAAATAGGATACAACCAAATGTATCTATCAGCATGTGAGCAAAGAAGGAGAATTAGAGTAATATTGCTCGAGATAAGGAAAGTTTAAATGAATAACGAAAGGGGATGCTTAAGTAGGAATGCTTTTTTGGTCATTTTAAGGGCACACCTCATATATGTTTAATAATCCTCCTTTCATTAGCGTGTCTTCCGTAGTTGCCCGCTCTATTCACCATTATACAATTTTTAAGTTAAACTTATTATAACTCTTCTCTAAAACTTATATACTAAATAATATATTATTATATATAATATTATATATATATAATTTATATATATATATATATATATATATTAATTATATGATATATATATATGTATATAATATATATATATATATATAATAATTATATAATAATAATATATATATATATATATGTATATAATCATTGCCAATTAGGCAAGGTCACAATAGGAATCAGCACGTTCCTTCTTTTCCTCTAAGCTATATATATATTTATATTATATATATATATATATATATCAATATATATTATATATATACTAATATATATATATATATATAATATTAAGTAGATTATATATATATATATATATAATTATAATATATTATATTGCGACTGAGAACAGAATGTACTCCGACGCTTTACCATTGAGCGCATCACTCAAAACCCAAAAAAAAGTTTGATTCAAGAACAACTTTTAAGCGAAGCACGACTCCTGGTCAAGGCGATAGTCACCAGGTTTCATATTCTCTCCTTCCCTCGTTTCCCAAATTTTAAAATTATTTTTAACATTAATGCAATAACCGCAATTAATAAGTTTAGTT
>JABUQX010044343.1:0-5000 GCA_015478945.1 Trachelipus rathkii | reverse complement strand
TTTGTGATTGCTATATGATGTATTTTGGCTTAATTATGGATTGATAACCTTCTACCACAATCTTAGAAAGTCAATAGAGAAGCGAAGAATCGGCTGTTATAGAAGAAAAAGAAGCTCTGGTGAGATTTTCGTGTTGTTACAAAGGAAAACAGACAGAGAAAAGGTAAATTAATTAGTTATTAACGAGTTTTGAAGAAAGTAAAGTAATTATTAACGGGTTCTAAATATAATAGCCCTTTTCTCGTCTATATATTTTTTATGTGTGTTATTATAATATTTTGATAATAATTTTCCAATAGGTGCAATAATAGGAGTGAAATGGCTCGAGTAGTTTTTACTATGTATTAGTGAGGTAGAGTTTTACGTTGTGGGCTTGCCCAGGGGGGAAATAACCCACTAAGTGATATTTAATGATGGTTTTATATACTTAGCGTCGCAAGTCTCTTAATTTGAGGTACCACTCTAGGATGATTTTTCTGACCTTACGATTAATATAGGTTAGGTTCATTACACTTATAAAGTTATATATTAGTGTAATAAGTTAAGGTGGTACAGGGTAATAGGGTTCTTCCTTTATGGATAATCATTTAGATATCTTAAATGTTTATATATCTAATAAACATATCTTTTCTGTATCCTATGTGATGTATTAATTTGCCACGGCTTTAACACTCAATTCACCAATCTGTGGATAGGATATGAGTGATATATATAGCATATTAAAATATTATTATATTATATAATATATAAATTATTAATATATAATATATAATAATATATACATTATAATATTTATACGTAATTACTTCATTATAATATAATATCATATAAAATAAATATAATAATATATAATGATATTCATATCTTTATTAATAATGATATAATAATATTAATATATGGATATTATTTATACTATTAATATATATATATATAATAAATACAATTATTTATATTTTTATAATATATTATTTATATATATTATTATTTATTTAATTATATTTAATTTATTCTTATAATATAATTTATATTATATTTTATTATATTAAATATATATGATATATATTAATCTATTATATTATAATATACTAATAATATTATTAAATATTTAATATATTATATAGTTTTTTATAATTATTAATTATTAATTATAATTATTATAAATTTATAATTTTTATATAATTTAATTAATTATAATATAATATTTAATTATATATTTTATATATATTATTATTTAATTTAATTATATATATTAATTTACTATAATAATTAATTATATATAATATTATATTTATAATTATATTATATTTTTATTATATATTATTTATAATATTATATATAAGTCAGTTAAGTAAGTTATGATATAAAAATATAAGTTATATATATATAATAAGTTAGCATATAAATATATAATATAAGTATAGTGAAGTTATGTCGTTTATAATAAGTTTATATTAAGTATATAGTATTATATTATATATATTAGTAAAGTTAATAAGATATATATATAGTATATATTCGTAAATATATCTTTCTTGAGTTTAATATTTTTAAAGGTGAGAAATTAATTATTTATTCTTATTTATTAAAATATTGTGGTTATCCACGTCGTACAATTAACCAGATGTATTATTTTATTTATCTATTTGCTTAATTTCCTTAAATATTGAGAGTTATTCTAACATTGTATTGAGGTATTTCATTTGATTTGAGAGAACTCTACAGGGTAAGTTATATATTTGGTAATAAAATTCGCTGACTCAGTCGGCTGTTCTCGGGAGTAGCTTAACAAAAATATCGACAGTTCCGAACGTTGGACTTTTTATGTAATATCATCGATTATGTAGGCTTAATGTCTATTTTTGAATAAAGTTGTAGTGTACATAAGGAATAATGTCATCAGTTCCAATACGTAGTAGTCAGTAGTAAGGTAGTAGTAGTGCAGTATTGATTTACTGCTAATGTTTATGGGAAGTCGAAATCAGAGCTATGTCTAATGTACATTTGTACGTGGTCGCCTGCCAAGTGTGGATTGATCGATATATAGTTGGATAGTGTAAGTAAACAAAGTATAATTTAATTTGAAAATATTAATATGCTATAGGGAACAATCTGACCTCGAACTCCTGCAGCAGTACGTGATATATTAACCATATCTCGGCGCTCTATTGGCAGATCACAAAAGACTTAGTGAAGGGAAAGACGTGTAGGGTTTACAGACTAACCATATTTTCATGCCTCACGAAAGCCTTTTTCTTGGGCTTTTACTGGACGGCAATATTACTTTATCTAAATTGCTTTTTATCGTAAGGTTAGTATTAGGTGGCACTTCAAGATGAGCATAGACATTTATAGTTATTTTGATATAAAATTAGAGCCTGGATAATTCTGTAAAAACCTTGTCAAAGTCCGAGCGTAATAATATACAAACTCCACTTTCTCATCAGTGAGCGGTTGGCCTCTGCGTGTGAGAGTCATACATGAAATTTATACAATTTTCGTTCTGTTTTTTCAGCCGATCAGTTCTTAATTTTCAAAAGATTCTTTTTTTTCTATTTTCCTAGCATTTCTTATACGTTATCTCGCATCTTAACTAGGTCGACAGTACAAAACGTCCGCCTAGTTACAATCTACTCAATTCTTTGTCAAATTCGGACTCGCATCCTTACACGATGATAATCAAGTAATATAGAATCGATCAATTTATCCGATCTAAGTAACAAACCACTAGGTGACTCAAACTAACGATTTTCTGCAAACATAATTTGGCGAAGTACACTGTTTATAGGAATTCTTTTGTTGCCCTAGGTATTCCGAATTGTTGCTGCTCCGTTAGCTCATAGTTTGGCTTCAATTTGGGTTTGTGGTTCAGCTTGTTACAAATTTTAGATTGACCCAACCAAATCAAACTACACTTCTAGGTGTTTGGTTTGTTTATACTGTAAGTTCTCACAAAACTCTAAATAGAAAACACAGAGAACTGATATATCAAAATTGTTAATGAGTAAGTACCTAAAAAAAATAGTCAAAAACATTCAAAATCACGTACAATGAAATCCAATTAATGCCATTAACAAAGTCGCTGTCAATACGGAGTTAATCTTCCGTCGATTGCGAGAAGTGGGGGGTCATTTCAGGGTGGGAGAAAACTGCGGGGGACGCAAGTCCACGCCTAGCGCCTCGCCTTGGAAGTATGTTCCTATAACTTGTGCCTTCGCGGCTATCTTCTTCTATCATCTTCATATCTTGATCCACAACTCAATCCCTTGTTTCTCTTCTCATATCCATGAAATTTATAACTTTCCTAGATTATCTACAATTTTGACGACCGATCTTAATGAATGTATCTATGAGAAAGTGAACTTAGATGCATCAATTATATTAAGATCATTTGCAAATTTTTTAATTCTTAAAGCATTTATCTAAGTTACTCTGAGTTCAATATCCATAGTTGGGTCAATATTATTAGGTGCCCTCAAGAATAATTGTTACTGTAACATTGACTCAAATATAACAAAAACTTTTCTCTAGAAGATGGCTCTTATATATATTCAGTTAAATCAATAGAAATATGTACATACCTAGATGCTCTTTTGCGATATTTAGGTAGATCTCTCTAGATCAAAAAGAGGATATTTTAAGCTTATACACTTATTTAGGACGTATCTACAACCTAAAATAAACTCTCTCTTTAAGAGAGCGATATTATTAAACCTGGCGGAAAAATACATGTGCCACCCTAAAATTTTCAATCATTCTGTGCTTAGGGCGCTTAAAATCAAATTGCTGGAAAATACGAAGTCACTCAGTCCTTAGTAAGTATAGTATGAAGGTATGGAGTGCGGAAAATATTCTGCTCACTCGTAGTCAACTCTCTCTCAGCTTTGAGTTCTCTATATGAAGGATATATATTGGATGCACTTTCGAGTTATTAAATAATGGATTGCTCACATAAGTACAAGGCTCATATAGTACAGACTATAAATTTTCCCATTTGACTTTGCTTCCTAATAGCGCCAAGTTGTATAAAACAACGTATTAATAATTAAGACCCTTAACCACTATCCACAAGTGACAATAACAAGATGTATTACAGAATGTGAGCAACTTACGTTAATGATCCGAGCTCTCACCGCACGATGTTAGAGTTTTTGACCTCAATTCAAAGTCATACTCGACTCCACTTAGGTTTGTTTCTTCAGTTATAATCTAATCAGCACCTCTGTTCGAAGATCATTCTACTATATTTCATATTTCATCTTCATGTAATCTGAGTGTGATGATCACCATGGTTGACCCGATAGACATTACTAGTGGCCATTGTATAACAAATAAAACAAACATCAACTTATATCAAGACTAGTGTCGTTTAACGATTCCGATTAACAAATCGGCATCTTTCTGACTTTTTCTAATTCATTTTAAATTCATTTAACACCTCATTTTGGCAATAGGGTAGTCCAGGATTTCCAACAGCTATACTAGTCTGTCGTTTTTCTAGAAGAGTTTAGACACCTTTCGTGCTTGTCGCGAAAAAAAAAGTTATACATTACGGGCTGGATGACAAGTTCTAGTCTTACTGCCCGTAGGATCCGGAGAAAATGGGACAACTATTGAAAGTTCCCCTTTCCAGTATTCTTCAATAGTTATTTACCATAGAAATTAAATATACTGTAAATACGCGCCTCCTCCCCTTCCCACGATGTTCTGATCTACATAAGCCATTGCATTTCTTTCAATTTCAATATCAATATAATTATTTAAATTTGAAATCTACTTTGGATTACAGTCAAATTTTTAATCACTTTATTGTAGGGAGTAGATTTTCTAAAAATGTTACTCCTTCATTTTCGAATCCACATCCATCTTCAAAAGGAATCTCACGCGGGAATTCTTGGATATTGAACATATGTATTAAATGTAATGTTGCGCAAAACGATTCCGAATCATATGCACTTCATTACTAAAATCTTGACATTGGTATGTCACTAAATCATTAGCTA
>JABUQX010044342.1:0-23914 GCA_015478945.1 Trachelipus rathkii | reverse complement strand
CAGAGATGTTATAGCTCAATGTGTTTCAGATGGACAAATCTAGGGGCCGTGTTAGTGTGGAAAATGGATAAAAATGAGGAAACTGAACGTATTAGGATGGTTGTGTGGTGTGAAAGGGGTAAACGAGAGAATAATGAAAGTATGTTGAGATGTTTGGTCATGTGGGAGAGGGAGGATGAAGATAGTCAGATTGGTTAAGGCGCTCATGCTCATATGCGAGTGTTGTTGGAAACCAATCCGGCTGGAGACTGAAAGAAAATAGTTAATTGAGTTCAGTAAACGAGTGTCTGAAGAGAGAAATGTGAGTTTGGCAGAGGCGGAAATAAAGGTGCATAATAGGAGAGAAATGGCGGGGTTTTGTGGGGGTATGTGTTTGTGTTTAAAGAAAGTATACCTATTACCTTGTTCCTACCTCTCTCCTCCTAGAAATCAATCACCTTCCTTCCATTCTCATTTTGTCACGACACAACCACCTGCCATACCTTTTTGATTACCTATCCAACCATTCAAGTCCCAAACACTATCAATCTGAGGCTCCTACTCAAGTTCATCCAAAACATCATTCAGATATCCAAAAAAATCGTACTCTCTTCCACGTTTCCCTCAGATGGACCAGATGTCACAACCACACATACTTTGACTTTTCAAACTTAAAATTTAACCATTAATTTATTAGACTCACACACACCAAAGTCTACCATAGCTCTGTACCAAAGTCACTCATGCAAAATTGCAAGCTCCTTTCGCACACCAGCAACACACATCATTTCACACAACCATCATTTCAATCACCGTTTCCTTTCAGCTTTGTTTCAGTCGACAGCGAGCAAATCAAATTTGCTCTTTCTAGATACACCCATCACTCTACTCTCTCCTCTGTCTTCTGTCTCCTCAACAGGGTTTATTTCTCTGACATCCATGTACCCATATATATATATATATACTATATATATATATATATATTATATATATATATATGATATATATATATATATATATATATATATTATATATATATATATATTAATATTTATATATATATATATTATATATATATATATATATAGTATATACGAGTTATACCATCATTTTTCCCAAGATATAAATAGATTTATATTTTGTCATAAGGCTTTTTTTGGCCCTTTGCAAATAGGTTTCCTTTGAAGAATCTGGTAAACTATTCCATTGAATTCAGAATAACTTAAGTGTGTTTTCCTGTAAAAGAGGGAAATCATTAGCAATATATATATATATATATATATTGTGGAGTATTTTACGGTTATTAGAGTTGCTTGTTGTGGTATGAAGTGGGTAATATATATATAATAATATATATAATATATATTATATATATATATATATATAATAATATTATAATATATATATATATATATATATGTATGATAAGTATAATATATATAGTATATATATATATATAATTCTTAAACAAAGAACATAAAGTGGGAAGGTAAAGAATTACTGCTTCTCCGGGATTGAACCATCGCATGTTGCGAAATGAGGACAATATAATGCTCGATGCTTTACGAGCTGAGCTATCCTCAACCTCAAGAAAAGTTGAGTTTCAAGAACATTTAAAAGGCAATCGAGTTCCCTTCAAGGCGACATCACCATATTGTTCAGCCTGTATCTAGCCTCATTTTTTTTTTTTTTTTAACAGTTGTCACCACCACTCACGGCAGAGCCCTATTCAAGGAGGGGGTTGTTGCACACCTCAGAAGTCAACAACTAAAGTAAATTAGCAGATGAGCACAGACGAAGGCTTTGAAGTGGGGAGATTAAATTCAGCAGGAAACACAGAAGATGGAAGAGAAACAGAAAAGATGTGGCAGGAAAGAAAGAAGCACAGCAGCGAACTAGACTGGAGTTACCTACATCAACACAAAACTCATGTTGAGTTCAAGAACAGTTTTTTGGGTTGAGGGATAGTACACAAGAATGCGGCTATACCGTGTTAGTAAAACTAATGACAGGGGAAATCCCTAAGGGAACGAAAGAAGAACAAGGCTGAGATGGTTAGATCTAATAATAATAATAATAATAATAATAATAATAATAAAATAATTAAATAATAATAATATTAATTAATGAAAATGAAAAGTATTTATTAATGGAAATGGGGAGACATGTTTGTGGTCCGTAACGATTTCTTAGGTCAAGTGGCTGTTCCACATATATATGTATAAAATATTTAGACCAGGACTTAAATGTAAGCGTTTTCCAAGATTGAAAGATGAATGAATAAAATTGGGTACCTCAGTAAGGAATAAATGATGGATGATAAAGATTTAAAAGATAAGGAGGGAGCTGAAATCGTTGATGGGATGAGCAGGTTCATTCCTTCTTCAACAAAATCTTTAACTCCTCATAGTTCGATCGTGCTTGTTCTCTGGCCATTCAGGCTAGAGACAGTGCATATCAGAGGTGGAAAAATTCTCGTTCTCCTATCACTCTCGCTAATTTTCATTTAGCTAGAAACCGTTGTAGGGATACTCTCTGACGGGCAAAGCGGGCTTTCATCAAACGAAAGCGCACTAACCTCCTTGGTTCTCCTATTGACAAATCTTTCTGGCCTCTTGCCAAAAACATCTTTAGCAACTTCTATAAACTGCTTTTCCTCCTCTTATTCGATTTGATGATTCTGTTGCTAATTCTCCAAACTGAAAAGGCCAATCTCTTCGGTCTCCTATTTTCCTCTAACTCAACCCTGGACGAATCTGGCATTCCTCTTCCTACTCCTCCTCTCAGGTGTCCTGTGCCTTTGCCTGTGATTACATTTGATCAGGTGCATGGGCCCCTGAAATCTATGAAGGATAGGAAGGCGGGTGGCCCGGATGGCATTCCTCCCCGAGTTTTGAGGAAGTGTGCTTCGGTGCTATCCCTGTCCCTCGTTCAACTATACTCTCTATGTCTCAATGCTTTACACTTTCACTCGGTTAGAAGCTCGCACATATCCAACCTATTCCGAAAAAAGGAAGCCGTTCTGATAATTCTAACTATCGCCCTATAGCTCTCACTTGTATTCTATCTAAGATCTATGAAACCTTCTCAACTCTTATTTCTTAGATCATTTTGAAACTCATTCCGATCGAGGTCTACTGGTGATAAACTTTCCTATCTAACCAATTTATGGTTTTTCGCTCTTAGGAACTACGGGGAGACTTGCGTGGTGGCGCTTGGCATATAAAGCATTTGACCGAGTATGGCATGCGCGCGTCACTGCTCTTCAAAGCTCCATTCCTTTGAGTTTCCTCTTTTCTTTGCTTACTTATGTCTAGCTTTCTTTCAAATCCCTCAATGTCGGCTGTTGGTGATGGGGCAACTTTTTCTTTTTCTGTCAATAGTGGTGTTCCTCAGGGTTCTGTCTTAACTCCTACTTTATTCCTTCTTTTCATTACTGATCTCTCACCTGCACCTCTAATTTATCCATTCAATATGCCGATGACTTGATCCCTTTCCATTCTTCTACTTCGGTATCATATTCTGCTCCTCTTTTTACTTCTTAAGATTTGCTTGCTCGAGTCTCGTCTTCCATTCTGTCTGATTTCTATTCTCGTGATTATGGATTAGTTAAAATCGTGTGGGGTCAGTCTGCTCATCTTGTGGAAATTCAAACCAATATAGCTCAGCTCTGTAAACAAACTTAAAACTTGGACACCCCCTTCACTTTTTCATTTCCTTCAGCTTTCGACTTGTTCTCTCGTCTTCCTCTGTGACTCATTGTATAATCACTCTGTCTCAAGATTTATCTAGATATATTTCTTGGAATACCTTCACATCACAACGGTTGCTAGGCAGGGCCTCAAAGAAGACTAGAAGTTCGAGTACTGCGTCTTTTTTCCTCTTTTTTCATTTGTTCCCAACTATACAAGGGTCTCATCCCGCACATGTGATGGAGTACGCTTCTCATACCGGGGGGGGGAATGCTCTGGTTTTCTACCCGCTTTTGGAAGCAGGGTTCGAGTCAAGGGCAAAAGGTGCTTATAACTGTTCTGTACTTTCAGTTCACTACTTGACCCTCTATCTTTGCGCGCGATGTGTGTGCTTTTATTTCTCTTTTCTATAAGTTCTGCAGCGGTAGGTGCTCGAGGAATTCTTCTCTTTACTTGCGTTACCTTACCCTTTACGACGGCCCTCGTAGCACAAGAAGTTTTATGTTCTCTGGCGCATGCTGGAGTTTTGTGTTGAATTGGTAACTCCAGGCTATTTCGCTGTGGTGCTTCCTTCTTTCCCACACGTTGTCGGTTCTGGGGATTATTTCTTCCATTCTGCATTGTCCTGCTGAATTTTATAAGTCTTCCTTCACTTTAAGCTGCGTCTCTGTGTTTCATATGCGTAATTTTACAGTAGAAGGGTGAACTTTGGAGGCGTACTACAACCCTCTTTAATAAAGGCTTTGCCCGTAGTGGTGGTCAACAACTGTAAAAAAAAAAATCTTTGCGTGAAGCAGATATGTGGCAAATGAACTGAATCTACTTACCCCATCCAAACATAATTCAGATATTCAGAATATCGCACTCTTCAATCATTACCCTCAAGATGGACCATATGTCGCAACAAAACAAAATTTTGACCTTTTCGAACTTAATTTAACTTTTAGAATTCTAATACTCAACGAACACAAATCTACCATCTCCTGTACCACAAAGTCACTCCATCAGATTGCAAATCCTTCTATCCCCACTCTCATTCCTTCTTTAACACACAAACACATTCAACCACAACCTTTGTCTTCACCCTTTCTTTCATCTTTTGTTCAGTCACTGGCGAGCAATCATAATATGGCCCTTTCTAAATCATCATCACCTCTCTCCTTTCTTCTCAAACATGTATTCCTCTGACATTCCATGTAACTATACGATCATATATATTTGCCGAAAGTAGGCCTTACAAGCGATTCACGAACCTTGCTCTGAGCATGCATTGCATTCCTGCAAAAGATATGTAGTGGGCAGCCACCTAACACCACCGTTATGTAGTCGCCTTCTGCGACACCAGGAACATACGATGTGGGCAATTTTTTCTCCTCATATATAGGGATATATATAGGGATAGGAATTCTGTAAGATGTGTCTAGAAGAGGGTGTGAATTTAAGTATGTGTATATGTATGTGGAATAAAGGTGGTGTCTCTAAGATGTTGTCCTGAGGATATGAACGAAGAAACAGAAAGGCGACCATTTCAGGCACTGGATGTTCATACATAACCATAAGCAAAATGGGTATATATATAGTTATTATTATATTATATATATATATATATTATATATATTATATATATATATATATATATATATATATATATATATATATTATATATATATATATTAATATATATATAGTATATACCAGGTAATATATATATAATATATATATTATATATATTATTATATATATATATATAATATATATATATATATATATAAAATAATATATATATATATATATATATATATATATATATATATATATATATATATATATATATATATATATATATATATATATATATATATATATTATATATATATATATATATATATATAATATTATAGTCTCTAACATTTTTAATTACATGAGTCTCTGTTTTTTCAGTAATTATTAGCTTTGCTTATCATAAACCTTAAATCTCAATTAGGCAGGTTTTACACTGAAATAGACGTTTTTCCTAAAATTCTTTCCAGATTTTCTTAAAGGTTAGTGTAAATTCAATTTTCTCTTACATCCAATTATAAAGATAATATAATTTATGTTACTTCCTTTGGCTTAAATGATATGTTTTACAGTCCTGCTCACAATTCATAAATAACATCATCTTGATAATTCTGGAAAATCAACCCTTTCGTGTACAGGGGGTTAAGTAAATTTATAATAAAAGCGTATTCTTGTTTATTTAGCAGGGTATGAGTTTAAGATTAATCTCAAATGATCATTATGGCTATTGAGTGCGATTTATTGTTAGTTAATTGACGAATATTGGCTTCGGTTGGATTGTGTCAGGGTTTATAGGGTTTTTCTTACTTTGGACCTATTCCATTTTGATTTTGGACTTATTTTTACCTTGGAACCTATTCCATTTTGGTCTTGACTCAATTGATATTTGACTTCATATTACTTGGTCTCATTTTATCACTACACTAGATTGTATCATCTTTTGATCAATGGATTATTCCACTTCTAACTTCTTGAATCTTAATTTCGATTAGCTATTTATAGCTGAATCTCATCCCTATCTTTGACTCCAACCTTGTTTACATCCTCAACGAGTTTATGAACCACTCCATGTCATAAAAAGAAACTGATTAATTATGTTCACTAGATAAGTATAAACTTACTGTGAAAGTTGTAATACCATTTACTTATCTTTGATTTGTATTTTCTGTCTAGCTGATTGTTCTGTTATATACTTAGCTATTCAGACCTTAAATTTTGGTATAAATTAATTCTGTTCTCGGTTTTCATTCGCGGTTGTTACTTGTCTTATCCTAGACATTTATTCTCTTATTATTAGTTATTTAACTTCATTCTCGGTTGTTATGTGTCTTATCCTAGACATTTATTCTCTTATTATTATTCATTTACCTTATTTCATTACTTTATTCCAACGTAATAAACATAAGGTTTTTCGTTTCTTATTTCAACCCTTCTCATAAAACCTCACTAAGTGACATTGCGAAAATACTACCATATCACTATTCCCTACACTTTAAAAATCTTACATAAACGCAACTTGAGTACAAGTCAAGGTTCTGTGACTTGTAACCCGGACGAGGGTTTAGAAATATATTCAATTTATTTGAAGAAGACACTCAGATATCTTCAGCGGTTTCTCGGACGATTTCACTCGCTTGTTCATTGGAGATTGTCAATAACAGGTAGAGATATTTAGAAAATTACGTGATTTAGATAGAATTTCATACATTGACGAGAAAATCCTAGTTATCAAATTCTAAGTGATTTCTTTCTCAACCTATGCAGTCGGGGTGGTAAATTTATTTTTACTCCCCGCTACATACTAAAAATAAATATTTAATTGGCGCCCAAACACTGACTTTGTTCTTGTGTCAGGTTGCGTTTAATTCATATATTTGTGACTACGTTCACGTCTCATTCTTCGCGATTTTTGGTTTCCTCGTCTTTTCATCATGTTGAAAGACTTAATCCAGGAAAAGGATTTACTTAAATCTCAATCTCAATATAGAGAACATGGAAGGTATGAAAATCACCATCCTTCTCTGTTCAATAATCCTCTTTTTCCGGTTCTGTTCCTCCGGGTTTTTCTCTGTTACCTTCTCGACTTACTCGTAATACAAACTTGTATTCTGATAATTATCCTTCAGATAGGATCGAAAGATTATTATGCATGTGAACATAAAAGGAATCTTTTACAAGAATTCCCATTGCGAAGTTCTCCTAAGAATTTTCATTCTCAAACTCCTAGATCACACGGTAATAAAGACGTAAGCAAAAATACGTACTCTTCGATTCCAAAGCGAGCGTACGTGAATTACTTCGACTATCCTCGTAATTATTCCCATAATTACTCTCGTGAGTATTCCCGTGATTACCCTCGCGATGACTTTTATCGGTCTCAAAATAGACCGTATTTTCGACCTCAGACTCAACGACCGTTTGACAGACTAGACTCCCCAGATCAAATAACCCTACAGTTAGGCATGTTGAGAGAAAATATTAATCTTTTAACTCAACTCCATCAAAACACCACAAAAATGGTGGAAAATCTTCAAGAAAGAGAAGATTCCTGGAAAATATTTCAATCCCGTAGTTTCCGACCTTCACATCGTCGTTTTCAATCTTGCAGTCCTCCTAAGGAAACCACTGGTTCTCGTTATTATAGAGATAACCAATTTAGCCCATATTCCTCTGAAACTTCCATAACTTCTTCTCGCACTGTCGATCATCCTAATACTTTTCGCACACCGACAGATCTTGTGTGTGACTATTGTGGTATTCAAGGCCATCAAGTGCGAGAATGTTATAAGTACTTCAGTCTTTGCAGTTACTGCAAACAGAAAGGACATGTAAAGGCAGAATGTCAAGTACGGATGACTCCTCTTTCTTTGTCTCCCAGTCCTAGAAAATGCCTTTGTCCCTTTTGTAAAGGCCCTCACTCGGGAATGAAATGTACCCAAAGAACGCCCCCAAGACAAGAGACCACAATTCCCAAACCTTTGACAGAATGTTCCCATCGTGATCCCTCATCGAGAATTGTAAGAAAAGATTACACTCGTTCCCCAACTACCGTGCCTCGCGAAACTTCACGACCTCAGACAAAATGACTTGATGATAAACCATTGCCTCAAAGACAGTTTTACGACCCTTGCGACTTTTGTGGGAAATCCCATTACGAAGGACGATGTCGAGGGATTGACAAAACTGACAAATCCTTAATCACCCCAGAAACAAATCGTTCTGAGGAGTTGATTCCAGTAATCCGTTCAATCACAGTTTTACCTTCTGACATACAAACCACTGACATTGCTACTGGACATCATGGACAATACTAAACCTACTGATGTTACCTTAGCTACTGTTCCCACTGTGACACTGTAGGGATTTGAGGGAATTTAAGGGTTATTATTATTATTATTATTATTATTATTATTATTATTATTATTATTATTATTATTATGGTCATCTTTATTCCTTTTTCATCATTTTAGTGGTAGGTTATTTATCAAATATTTCATTTCTGTTTATCCCTTAAATTTAAAGTATAGGGAATTATTGAGTGAACCCTGAAAGTGAGGCTGTGAACCCTTGATCAAAGTATTAACAGGGAGGCTTTGAGTGAGTGAAACGAGGAGAAAGAAGAACCGTGAGAAGCCAAGTTCCACTCCTTTGGGTAAGTTGTGAAGCTGGTGGACGTTTTAAGGAGTTAGGTTAGACAATGGGGTTAATGAGTGTACTTGTCTGTTTGCAGGTCAAGCTTATTCCGGGACTTCTTAATTTATCCGGGATTTCTCAAAGCTTATTCCAGGATTTCTGAACTATTACAAGACTTCGTGGATCAACTATTAAGGGGCTTCTTTGAAAACTATTAAGGGATCTCGCAAACCACCGAAGAACTGTTTCCAAATATTGGAAGAACGAGTGCGTGCATTAGCGCCTAACTTCCGCGGAAATTGCCCGCGGAATCGGAAAACATTGACATTCATCCCACAACTGGCAACGAGAGTGAAAGCAGAGTTATTGTGAACTCTGCCCTTTAAAAAGAGCGGACCCGGCAATATCGCAGTGGGTCGTGCACCAGGGAAATTGGGGACGCCTTGGGTGGGCATTGCAGGGGTATCACTGGCACTCCCATCTTCCTTGTTTGTAATACTTGTTTATTGCTCTTTAAGCGCTTGATTCCCCGCACATTAGCGGCGCTTATTGTGAAGTTAGCGTTTTATTGAGTTATTAATCTTTCCCGCGATATAGCGGCCTTTACTGCAAAAGCTAACGTGTTGTATATAGTTGAAATTATAGTTTTAAATTGTGTTGGTCTCTTATTTGTCCCCGGTAGTGTCAAGGTCTGGTTACAAAGAAGGGTGTGATCGTTGGTAAAAGGAACGTATATTTTAGCGACTTACCGTTGTTGGTTAAAACTATCTCGGCGTCCACCGCTGTGGAAGCCATTGAAAGAGTTTGCCCTTGCCAGGGAGATAGGCGCGGCGGCCGAGTGGTTTTACTGAGTAAGTGACCCCGGCCGGGCGTTGAGATCCACTGGGGACATCCCGAGAGGTTGCCTTTGCCAAGGGAAACAAGCGCGGTCGAAGGGAGTCGGGCCATAGAGGGACCCAGCCGGGTTTCATCGGAGTCGGGCGAAGAAAACCCGTGCGTGTTTCACTCCCGTGAGGGACAGTCGGGAACGGACGGGAAAGGAAATCCACGTAGTGCTTCACTCCCGTAAGGGACAATCGGGAACGGAGGGGAAAGGGCAAAACCCACGTCGGTTTTTAGAGGAACCGGGCGGGGCGGGGAAAATCCACCAAAGTGCTTCACTCCCGTAGGGATCAAAGTCGGGAGAACGGGAACAGGATTGTCTGTCAAGGGTTGGTGTCAAAAGAAAGCATAGTCACCGCGGCCAACGAGCATAGTCCGATACTATATCAGATCGAACCCAGTGATAGCTGTAACGGGTGGCGAGAGTAACACGTTGGAGCTTCACCAACGAACTAACGGGGGGGTTAGAAACCCTCCGCCTCGCAATAAGCGGCAGTTGCGAAGGTTGTGTCGGATTCGCCACATAGTAATTTTTCTGGCATCCCCAGACGGGATTATTGTTTTGTTGGCGCAAGTCGTGGTTGTGTGACTCGAGTCGGGGAAGCATGTCGTTTGATCACGTTTACTGAAGGAATTCCATACATCCCGCTCCGGGACCGTAGTCATTGCTACATCCTGGGATGCATTCTGTAGATGCACTCAGTGTCGTACAAGAAATGATGGACGGAATTTGGCCTACGTTGAAAAAAAGGGGGTTCGAGTTGGAACATTTGTGTTGGATAGGTGAGGAATTTGTCGAGGTTGGCGGACGGATAGAGGAGGAACTCGTCCGAAGAAGAAGCGGAGAATTTTTGGGGCACCGGGCTAAAGCAGTTCAGACGGCGCTCAGGCAGAAGAGTTGGGGGTCAAACGTTATGGTTCGTGACGTTGAATCGAAGGAGGTGAGCGTTCAGGTGTCAACCATGAAGGTGGGTTTTGAAACGTTGAACAAAGGAATGTCGGTGTCCAGACTTCAACCAGGGAGGAAGTTAGGGAGGCGGTTGAATAATCGGGAGTGAGTACTCAAGTGAAGGATTCGGATGATGATCCGAACGAGATCGAACTGACCGACGCGGCTACACAGATGGAGGAGCCGTGGAGGGACTTGGAGTTGACTGCTCCGCCTCGCAAAGTTGAGCAAAAGGAGGAGGAAGTTCAAGTGAAATTGGGAGACGGTAGTTTGAACGTGGCAAGAGCGATCGACGAAAGCGACCGGAACGTGAGGTGGTCACGTATCGATTATTCATTGACTAAAATAGCTCAGGTCGTTACTTTTCCTTCGGAAGAGATGGAATTGTTGACAATGGTATGTTGTGATGCGAAAAAGGCCCAGGCTCAAAGGAGGGTGTGTACTTGTGAGCACACGGGGGAGCAGGGCATTGAACCATCGCTGAAATTTGAAATTGAACAAAGGGAAGTGGGAACTCAGGTAACTCTAGGGGATGAGAGTCTCAAGGTGGCACGTGTGCTGGTTGAAAACACGCGGGAAGAGAGATGGTCACATATAGAGTGTTCACTGGCCCAGATGGCCGAGTCGATATCTGAACAGGGTGAAGTGGTGAAGAGCTTGAAAGCGGAGTGTTGTGGGGGAAATGTGACCCAAGTTGTGAAACCTGGAAGTGGGTATAGGGATGAGAACCAGAATGAGGGACAATCGTTGGTGGAACCGATACAAGCTGAGACGGCAACGGAAATTTTGCAGAGGGGTCGAGGGGATGGTCGGAGACGTAGTAGTGCTAGTGAATGGAAGAGTGCGAGCGGGAGTGGCGGCCAGAGGGGACGTGAGAGGGCCAGAATGGGTTCATGGGGCTCATTTGGGAGTAGTCAGAGGACGAATAGGGGTTCTTTTTCTTCCATAAGGATGACTTGTTTTTATTGCGGTACAATGGGGCATGTGAGAGCAGAGTGCAGGTGGTGGTTAGGAGCATGTCTGTTGTGTGGTTCTTTTGGTCATTGGGTTAATCGTTGCCAGGAACGGCGCGAATTGAACCGCGCATTGCCGCGGAGTGAGGAGGGGGAACGTCCTTGCATGGAGTCGCCTTTATCAAGTGGAATCAAAGTGACTTTAGAGGCAAATCAGCGGGCTTCACAAGAAGTGAGGCAACCGCCGAGGGAGGTGACTACTAAGAAGAACGTCTGTAGTGTTGTTCCAAAAGAGGGAAGGGTAAGGAAAAGTGTGTGACTGAGCCAAGAATTTCCGAAATTTCTGGTTGCGCTGAGGGTGATTTTCGGGTCCCAGATAACGTTGAACAGAGGGTTGGGGTGTCCGATTGGGTCAGGTGTTACGGTGGTGTTCAGAATTAGACTGAGTGTTAAGTTCCCGAAGGGACTGTGAAAGAATTATCGTTAAGGGAACCGGAGCTGAACGCGTGGTTAGATGACCGAGAATCGAACCATCGGAAGGAGGGTACAAAACCGGAATGGTCAGAGGGGGAGGGTTCATATAAGTTGAGCGAGAACCACCCTTGGTTTGGGGGTGGGATAACTTGTAACTTTGCGATTCAGGGTAAGTGTGCGAGCGTGTATGAGGAGGAAATTCAGCGGAATTTTCCCCGGGAGCGGGAACGGGTAAAAGTTACATAGTCTCGCCAATTGACGTCTGTGTTGTTCCTCAGGGCGGTTTTCGTGTTCCGAATGATGTGTTAGATAGTTCTAGCGAAGAGGTTCAGGGAAGTCCCTTTTCGGGTAGTTTGGATGATGTCAGTGGTGAGTCTAGGGAGGTTCATTCGTTTTTGAATGTTGGTCATGTGAGGTGATGGCAGTTCAGGGTGTATCGTGGCATAAGGGAATGGATGACGATGATTGGGATCCATCTTGGGTGCTGCCAGAGTCAGTAGTTCCGGGAATCGTGCAGCGTTTCAAGTCGGAATGGGGTAGAGCAGAATCGGAAGAGCCGGAAATGTCGGAAATAGGAATTGAGGTAATGATGATCAAAGTCATAACATGGGGTACGGAGTTGGAGGAGTAGGAGTCGGGAGTTCTGGAGCCACAGATTGAAGTCGATAACAACGGAACCGTGACGTTGGAATCAAAAGAATCGGGGAAATCGAAGGTGGAAATCGAAGTCGAGAGTGACGGAATTGTGACATCAGAGTCGGGAGAGCCAGAAGCGTTGGAGTCTAAAATCGGAGTCGGGGGAACCGAGGTTGCGGTATCGGAATCGGGAGAATCGGGATTATGGGAGTTAACTATTGGAGTCGTGACATCGGAGTCGTTGGAGTCTGGAGTCGAGCTGAATTATGGAACTTTCGGGCGGTGGTTGCCGGGTGGTGAGGCATGGTGTGAGTCATTGTCCTGTTTCCTAATCATTGGTCTCATTTATTTCTCAATTGATTATGGTTATGACATCTTTTTATGGTATTGGCTATTTATGCATTTGTATATTCTTGTTTCATTGGGCTGATGATTTTTTTTTTGGTTGGTCTTCTTGGTATATCTTACTGATGCTGTATAGTGTTGTCTTTCATGAAGTGCTGTTTATATTTTTTGTTTTTGTATTTATTCCTTTGCGTTTCTGATGGTAATATTTTGTTTCCCCTGCTTCTTTCCCCGAGAGTGTTGCTGTATAGTTTTGCTTCTCCGCGTGTTGGGCGTCGCTGACTCTAAGTCAATGATATAGTTTGCTTGCTTATATTGTTTTTTTCATGAAGTGCTGTTTTTTTATTGCCTTGCAGGGTTCACACTGAAATTTTGAATTTGATTTCCCTGACTTTCCCTGACCAAATCCGCAAATTTTCCCTGACCAGCGTGTTCATTACTTTTGCCGTATAAAATATCTATTAATCATTTTTGCAGCCTATTTACTCAGTTCATACATTAAATTATTGAAAATTTACTTTAGAAACTGTTCATCATCATGGCAATGAATTTTAAAAAAATTTTTATTTTTCTTAGTAAGCGGCATCCTCTCTCTCCAATAGCTCCAACACATCCTTCTTATTTCGATTTTCTCGTCCAAAAGTAAACAGTATTATATTTATACTCAACGAGAGGCAAATAAAATTAAAAGATTATACTCTCTTCTTTACGACTATGATCGCTCCGATAATAACGATCAAGCGAGCATGTGATCACTCACAAAGTTTACTATTAAATGGAGATTTAGCAGTTAACTATTTTCCTTCTTAAGCATCAGAATTTTTGATTTTATAGCATCCTTCTTCTGTCAAAGCTTGGTTTTAACATCTTTCTTCTGGCTCTTCAAGTTTATAGATCTTCATGGATAATTTTCTTTTTTCAACTTTTTATTATCTTCTTCTTCTTCCCCTGGGTCTGTTTTGACTCTTTGAGAGTTTTTCATAATCCCATATGGGCAGCTCTTACATTTGTCAACATATTTTGAGATAGGAACTTTCTGAATACTTTCATGAGATCTATAGCATTTGCAATGTTCTTTGAGAAATCAGACTCTGTTCTTCAGCTTCTCCACTAAAATTGCTTAATTTAAAAAATGCCCCTCCTTCCACGTCGCATTTCCATGCGAAAAAATATCAGTCCTAATTTAATATTTGCCACAATTCACATAACATTGATTCCAGGTACTATAGAAAAAAAAACTAATCAAGTCTCTTAGAAAGACAATCACCATCCAAAAATATTTTGATTTTAAGTCACGGGTAGAAGGATACACTTGCAAAGATAAGCAGTGTATTGTGCTTTGCTCTTCTAGAAAAAGATAGGGAGCAAGTCCTAGTGTTATCACATATTTTTACATTTTCATCGGCCCCATTTTTAAAATTTGAAGCTACACCACTATCTGGAAACATTAATGTTTAAATGTTTCCCCTATATCTGCACACGAGTTTAAAGACATTTTATCATCCACCACCTTTAATGCCTATAGTATTTCAAACATTTTACTCATCTTAATGAAAAGATTGAAACTGATTGATAAACTGATTTTGGTTGGTTTTTAATAGAGCACTCTCAGGGTCATTTACAATCGGTTGAGTTATGATTAGAAGTTTTTATGAAATGGGTAACTAATATAAGCACACACATTCACTAATATTTGTATTATTAGAACACATAATGAAAAATATTTTTTCAATTTGATGGTTTTTCCTGCGCGAGTTTTATTAAATCAAATGGTTTTCCCTCTTTGAATGTTTAAACCTTCGGACTTGGGTCCCATGTTAGATAGATTCAAAGTTCTTTTTACATTACTTTACAGTTATGCCTATGGAACTATCAGTGCCTTTAACCCAACCAACCTGATAAACTTGGGTTTCAGTTTGACGTTCAAACCACTGGTTTGTTTAAAGTTAGATTTTTGTTTGAATAATTTTATTAAATAAATAATAATACCTTTAACTGCACAAAAATCCAAAATCACTTCGTCAAAACCTCAAAAAAAAAAAAAAAAACAACCTCAAAAAGTATAAATCCCTAAAAAGAAAAGATATAAACAGATTAGTCATAAGTCATACAGTCTAAAACACATCCAATACATCAATCACCGTTCAAATCAAAGGAGGATGAACTTGGAACAACCAATACGAACAGAATAGGAAGAATAGAAGGAGGAAACTAAAAAGAAAACAGGATAGAAGTAGATTTATGGAATGTCATTCCTCCCCCATCCTTTTCATTTCACTCATCAAATACATCTCTTATTCCGCAATTATACAGTAAGGAAAAAAAATATATAAAAAATATGCAACTTGTTCATATGTTTTGAAATTTTAAAATTTCCCTGACTTTTTTGGAAATTCCCTGACTTTCAGCATATCTTAAAACGTTTCCCTTACTTTCCCTGACCATTTTTTTTCCTGAATATTCCCTGACCTTCCCTGACTTTCCAGAAAGTGTGAACCCTACCTTGTGTCCCCGATGGGTACATATTTTTTTTTGTTTTTTTCGCTTGTCTTCCCGGAGTGCTGTTTATGGTTTTGCTTTTGTGGGTTGGTTGTCGCTGACCTTAAGTCAATGGTTCCCATTTTTTTCCCCTTATCATCGTTTTGATTGACCGAGTTACTAAGGTTTCATATTTTTTAATAAAGTCCAGTGTTAACCTTGTAGAGTCTTTTCAGGGATGTCCTCCGTCGTTGGTGAAGCGTAGACTGCAGCCGGAATGGAGGGAACAACAGGCCCATCCTGTTTTTTTTTTTCTGGAGACCCACCAGGAGGTGGCGCAAATCCCGGCGGTGGGGCTGATCGAGCTTTATCAAGGGCCATCCTCGCCGCAGAATTAATAGAGTGCAACGAATTATTGAGTTGGCTGCGGGAGTTCTTAGTGGGCTTTCTTTGGCCGTCATCTATACCACCATCCATTAGCGGACCCACCTGCTGTTTTACACAATGGAGACCATGAAGTCCAGAATCACCGAGTGTTCAGATGCCATTATGAAGAACTTATCAGATTGTTATGATTTTATATTTTTATTTTAAAATTATGTAAATTATTTTGAAAAAAAAAAAAAAAAAAAATGAATGAAAGCTACTAAGATAAAAAAAAAATGGTAATTATCATGCCCTTGATTGTTTTTTCTTTTTTATAGTTTATTGTACAAGTTATTTATGTTTACTGCGGTGTTGCCGGTTCCCGAAGAAATGATGAATGGGAGGGGGGGGGGATTGAGTGAGAAAATGTAGGGTTTAAGGAATAAGTTAGTAAGTGTATATTGTTAGTAAAGAGAGTAGGGACTATCTTGTGGGGGAGCAATATGTAGGGATTTGAGGGAATTTAAGGGTTTTTATTATTATTATTATTATTATTATTATTATTATTATTATTATTATTATTATTATTATTATCTTTATTACTTTTTCATCATTTTAGGGTAGGTTATTTTCAAATTTTCATTTCTCTGTTTATCCCCTAAATTTAAAGTATAGGGAATTATTGAGTGAACCCTGAAAGTGAGGCTGTGAGCCCTTGATCAAAGTATTAACAGGGAGGTGTTGAGTGAGTGAAACAAGGAGAAAGAAGAACCGTGAGAGGTCAAGTTTCCACTCCTCTGGGTAAGTGTGAAACTAGTGGACGCGCTGTACTTAGAAGTTAGGTTAGACAATGGGGTTAATGAGTGTATTTGTTTGTTTGCAGGTGGAGCATATTCTGGGACTTCTT
The DNA here is from genome assembly GCA_015478945.1 of Trachelipus rathkii. Lineage (NCBI taxonomy): Eukaryota > Metazoa > Arthropoda > Malacostraca > Isopoda > Trachelipodidae > Trachelipus > Trachelipus rathkii. The sequence continues at coordinate 7,060 of JABUQX010044342.1, read as the reverse complement.
AATTTACCCGGAATTTCTCAAAGCTTATTCCAGGATTTCTGAACCATTATGAAACTTCTTGGATCAACTATTAGGGGCTTCTTTGAAAACTATTAAGGACTGATGCTGCTTGCAAGGCTTTTGAACAGAGTAAAATTCTATTGGTCAACAACACTCTTCTTGTTTTTCCTGAACACAGTGCTGAAACCCGCCTATTTGTGGATGCCAGTGATTATGCTGTTGGAGCTTCACTAGAGCAACTGCAAAATGGTGCTTGGCTTCCTCTCGCTTTTTATTCTAAGAAACTTCCTCCTGCTGTCACTCGCTATAGTACTTTCGGTCGTGAACTATTTGCTGTCTATTCTTCAATTAAATACTTTAGATATTTTCTTGCAAGGTCGTCAGTTTTACTGTTCTCACGGATCATAACCACTCACTGTCTGCTAATTATATTCTGTTTCTTACACTATTCTCCCTCCATGAATTTCGTCATCCTTGAATTTATTGTTCCAGTTTACTACTAGAATCTCAGTCACATTCCTGTCCGTGATAACTGTTTTTCTAGTGCTGATGCTTTATCTCCGTATCCAGGTTAATCGGTTACGCCTTTGCCTACATTAGACTACTCTGCTATATCGGCTGCTCAAATGGGGATGAATGCTTATTCTTCCTGCTGATACTTCTATCTAAAACTTCAAACTCTTTCTTTACCTGATTCTACTGTTCCTTTAATTTGTGACAACATTTCTACTGGCAGAGTTCGTCCTTTTGTTCCTTCTGCCTTTCGAAAACAGGTTAGATTTTTCCCTTCATTTCTCTTTCTTATCCTGGTATCGTGGTTCTCAAAAACTTTTATCTTCGTTTTTTTTTTTTTTGCCTAACATGCTCTTGACACTTCGTCTTGGGCTGTTCATGTCTCGTTGTCAAAAAAACCAAAAGTTCATAGACATCACTACAACCTCCTTTAGCGTTCATTTCCTTAATACCCTCTTGTCGTTTTGATCGTCTTCATCGTGATACTTGCGGCCATGCTTCCGCCTTACGCGTGGTTTGTACTTATTATTAGACTATGGTTAACTAGTAACTCGTGTGGCCTGAGTTGTCCATCTTCTCTACTCCTACTGCGGAAAGTATCTGCTACGGCATTTCTCTACTGAATATGGGTGGCTCGTTTTTGGTGTTTCTTTCTTCTATTGTGACTAGACAATGGCTCCCAATTGTAATCTCATCCTTTGGCGTGATTTTTTATCCCTATTTTGTATTGAAAAAATCCATTCCAGTACTTATCACCTTCAAGGAAATCTTATGTCGAGAGCTTTCATCGCCAATTAAAGGCTGCCTTGCGCTGCTTCCCTTAATCCGCAATATTGGGTAGAGAATCTTCTCTGGTTTTGCTTGGTCTTTCTGTTAAGGAAAGATTTGAAATCTTTTGCAGCTGACCTAGTCTATGGTTCACCTTTTAATCACTGAAAAGAATTTTTTACTCTTCTTCTTCTTGATTCCATTTCCGGATTATATTCTTCTTTTTCTCTCTAGCTATCCTTCTATTGTTTCTTCTTTTCTTTCTTCTCCTAGCTCGTTCCCAATCTACGTGCTGTTAATGTACCCAAGCGAATTTAGATCTTTCTGCTACTCCTGTATTCTTTTGTTCATGCTCTCATCGTTTTCCTTTACAACCTTCTTATACTGGTCCTTATTTTTTCTTCATCGCCGACCTCATTTTTTCACAATTCAACAGATGGACTCATGTTGAAAATGTTTCAGTTGAAACGTATTAAACCTGCTTTCCTTGACTCTTCCGATCCTGATCTTTCTGATACTCTGTTGCACGATAATTCCCTTGGCCTTGATGTTTCTATTGATGGTTTGGATGATGATTCTGACATTGGCTCTTCCTCCTTTTTTCCATCTTTTCCTTCACGAATTGTTCCTGTGTCTTCCTCTCCCTTACACGAGGCTGTTGTAGTTACTACCACAGTTCCACCTTCTGTTATTTCTACTAGTCCTTCTATTACCGCCACTACTTTCTTCTGTTTCCATCACATGGCCGTCCTTGGTCTTTTCCTCCTGCCGACTTTACCTCCTGTCCTTGATTTTGTTTTACCTCCTGACATTCCCTCTTGTGAAGTTTCCTCTTCTGTGCCCGTTTCTTCTCTTTCTCCTTCTCTTATATCTCCTGTTTCGCCTGCTATAGTTCCTTCTACCTCGCGATTTGGGCGTCCGCTATTAAAACCGGTGCGTTTCCAGTCTTCTTGAGAGGGAAGGTATCTGTAGTGACTCTATTTTTTACATTTTAAAATTTTTTATGTTTTTATTTACAAATATATTTACAAGTTATTTGTTTCAGATAACAAACATTATTGCTTTAAATTGTTAATACAAAATAACAAATTTCTTTAATGTTTATTATTTAAAAAGTATATATGATAAAATCTTTTTATGTTATAATTTTCTATTTGTCAAAGATGCCAATGGGTAACTATTATTTTTTTTATCATCATCATCATCATTATTATTATTATTACCTTTATTTTTATTGATATTGTTTTTTTTTTTAAATATATTATATGTAGTAACAGTAGTTATTTCCAAAGGTTCCTATATTACTTCACATTCTAGATCCTATAAATAAATATCAATTTTGATGGTGATGTAATTTTCCTTGAAGTGTGAAGCTCAGTGCCAGCATAAAGTTAACACAAATCTTTGGAACCATTTATCCAAAAACAAAATATAAACTACTAAATTATATAACTTCTATATCACATTGTAATATTTATTAAAATATTTTAGAAGCAAATAAACTTATTGTAATATTGAATATTGTTAGAAGCACCAAAAATGACGCTTCAATAGTATATATACCTATATATAATATATATATATACTATTATATATATATATATATATATATATATATATATATATTATATATATGATATATATCTATAATATATGATATAGATATATAATATAGTATATGTGTGCTGTGTGTTGTGTGTGTGTGTGTGTGCTGGACTGTAATGAATCGTATGGGTACATGAGAAATGTCAGAGGAATAAATGTTTAGGAGAAGGGAGAGAGTGGATGGATGTATTTAGAAGGGGGCAAATTTGATTTCCTCGCTGTGACAATGAGTGAAAATGAGTGGTGTCGGGTTTAAAATAGTGTGTTGTGTGGTGTGGAAAGGAATGAGAGAGGGAGGAGAAGGAGTTGCAATTTGATGAGTGAACCTGTGGTACAAAGCTATGGTAGACTTTGAGTGTGTGTGAGTCCTAGAAGTTTAATGGTTAAATTAAGTTTGAAAAGGTCAAGCCCAATGTGTGGATTGTGACATATGGTCTATCTGAGGGGAAAACGTTGAAGAGAGTACAATTTTTTGGATAATTCTGAATGATGTCCTGGATGGGGTTGAGTAGAGCTTCAGATTGATTTAGTGTTGGCGGGATCTGAAATGGTTGATAGGGGATTCAAAAAAGGGGATGGTATAACAGGTGGTTTTGTGTGTCGGGACTTAGAAAATGAGATAGTAAGGTGGCTGCTTTTGTGACACAAGGTATGCTGATGTAAGGATATACTTTCTTTAAACACAAGAGAATCCATAAGATATACTAGAGATTGGCTGATAGGTAGAGATGGTATTCCGAAGTCGAAAAGTATGAATTGATTTTATGTTCGTTGCGTGAAGAGAAATTTTGAGTATGTTGTTGGATGTTACATCACGCTGAGGGGGTTTTAGGTTGGGATTATAGGGATCATCTAATGTTGTTCTATGTAAAATTAAGTTAGTGGGGAGCTTGCATGGAAGGAAGATGATACGAAAGGAAGTATGGTTAAAATTAAGAGTGAGAAGTTAAGTGAACAGGACAATAAGGATAAGTACGTAAGAGCGCTTGCTAGTAAATCAGTTGAATGGGAACAAGTTGATATGAACAAATCTGGGGGCAATGAAGGAAGCAATTGTTAGTAGTGCAAAGAAGTATGTGGATGTGCTAAAGTAGAAGTTAAGAATGTCAACCAGTGATCGGTGGAATGAAGAGGTGGTGATGAAAGCGGTAAAGGTAAAAAAGAAGAGTGGGTTGAATGTGCTTGCTAAAGGCAAAATGGATGAAGTCTTCAAAGAAAATTGCTTTTGGAATTATGTAAGGGAGGGAAAAAAGAAATACTAAAAGTGCATACGTAAGGAGAAAAACAAGAGGTAAATAACAGTTTGGAAGGGGGATGAATAGGAAGCTCTTAAGGAATAGGAAGCTCTTTGGAAGGAAGCGCGAAAGTTAAGAATGAGAATAAGGGGATATCTGCTTAGAATAATGAATAGTAGGGATCGTGCTTTTTGTAACTGATGAAATGGATGTGAGGCGGTGTGTGGAAAGAACAATGTGAGTGGTTTGGATGGTGCAAGAAGGAATAGGTATTCTGGGGATAAGTATATTAGTAAGGAGGAGGTAATGGGTAGAGTGAAGAAAGTTGAAAATGTAAAATAGAATAGAATAGGAAAATTACTAGTGGAATTATGCAAGAACGGAGGCGAGATGGTGATTCGATTGGATTTGCAAGTTGTGTAATTAAAAGCGTTTATGGAGGTATGTTCCAAGGATTAGAGGAGAGCGGTAATAGTACCTTTTTAATAAAGGGAGAAAAGGGGAACTGTAGAAATTATAGCGGAATAAGATTATTGAGTGTTGAGGGAAGGTATATGCTGGTATATTTTGTACGAAAGAGTGCGTCGAGTGATAAAGGACTGATTTGGTGAAGAACAAGGGCGGTTTAGGAGTGGTAGAGGATTGTGGGAATCAAATTTTCAACATTGTGAAACAAAGATTTGAGAAAAGAAGGGGGAGAAGAAGAATAAATTGTATTTAGTAATATGGATTTGCAACAGGGTCATGATAGAGTTAATAGGGAAGCGTATTGGCAGGTGTTTAGTGATCTAATGTGTGGTGGTAGGCTTCTGGAATGGAAATCAAAAGTATGTATGACGATTAGTGAAGCGTGTTTAAGAAAAAATGGTGTCAAATGGTGATTGGTTTAGATTAATAGCAGAGTGAGACAGGGTTGTGTTTATGTTCTCCTTGGTTATTTCATTTGTATATGGATGAGGGTTATTAAAGAATTTGAAGTGGGATGGCAGGAAATGGTTGTATAGATGATGGAGAATGGAGATGAAGTGGAATGGGAAGAACAATTATTAATCGAATGATTTGGTCCTTGTGTGCGCGAATCTGAAGAGAGAGTTTGAGAGGATTGTAGAGAGTTGGAAGGGTGCTGTAACGGAGGGTTTTTTGAAAGTAACGTAGACAAGGTAAGGTTATGGTGCGAGTGAGTGACAGGTCCTCAGTCGCTGAAGTTATGTTAGTTGGTGAGCAGCATGGAATAAGATGTCTGAGTTATAATATTCTAGAGGTATGTGTGGATGGAAAGGGAACCAGATGATGCAGAGCTTAAGTAGGAAAGTTGTGAATGGTTGGAAAGGTTGCTGGTTGCAATTAAATCGTTGGTGGATATAAAGGGACTTAAGTCTTGAGTTGCGCTAGGGTCTTACATCTGAGGTATGATTGATACCTTGTTATTGTTATAGTAGTGAGAAACCAATTGAGTTATAATTGGAAAGATCTAAAGTATCAATTGTGTTCCAGAGAATGGACAATCTTAGGACATGCATAGGTGTGAGAAGAACTGATAAATGAGAATGAAGTATTAGAGAGTTGTGTTGGTGTGAAGAAAGGAATAACTGAGAGAATAAATGAAAGTATGTTGAGATGGTTTGGTCATGTAGGAAGGATGAATGATAGTCGGTTGGTTGGGCGGATGTATAGTGAGCGAGTATATGGGGAATCGACCGGGTGGGAGACGAAGAGAAAGTGGATTGAGTGGTGAACGAATGTCTTAAGGAGAGAAATGGAGTTTGGCAGAGGCAGAGAATAAAGGTGCATAATAGGATGAAATGGCCGGGGTTTTGTAATGGACACGGATGGTGTGGCCCACGCTGGGCCAAGGAATGAACCTTACAATGATGACGATTTACATAGTGAGGGTCGTCGCGGTCCCATGAAGCTCTAGGGTGGATTTTTGTCTGTGACGAGTTCTCACTAATAATGGATACAGAGGGGCGGTAAGGCTGGGCTTTCTTCGACTTGCGTCGCTTTCCTTCTACTGCTTTTCTTTTCCGATATCATAGACACGCACTTACCCCAGTTCTTGGGCAAGAGGAGATTAAAGAAAGAAAGAAAGAAAGAAAGAAAAAAAAGAAATATATATATAATATATATTACTATATTATATATATTATATATATATATATATATATATATTATATATATATATATATTATATATATATAATTATAGGTATATTATATATATATACTATATATATATGTAACGGAGTGTAAAAATGTTAACTTTATACACACGCATCTTTGGGAATTTCAAATCAATTTGTAGAATATCTAAAGTTAAGAGAATTACCTATCAACGTTTACAATTGATGAAACACTCTTTTACCTGATATGGTTTGAAGTCTTGGTGACATGTGACAGCCTTACGCGAAAGGATAACTGAGCCAGGCTGCGCTGGTCTTTCACCAACAATCCAAAACGAGTATTATTCTCAGCTCCTTCAACTCTAGAGTGCTCCAATGTGCGTACACGCGTATTCCTCTTAATGATCATCTGGTTGAACACTCTCTGTTTAGTCTGTCAATCGTTGCGCGCTTCAGATTGATTAACGAGTAACATAAACAGTTAGACAAATCCGAATTATGGCCTTTAATAATTTTTAAAGCAGCTAAAAAAACCGAGCAACGAATATTGTCAATTATTCCAGACAAAGACATAAGGCATGGAACAGATACTAATAATGATGAACAAAGTTCTGTCTTCAAGGTCGGAAAATTATAACAATTTGAAAAATACTGGAAAAGTTGGAGAAACATAGTAAATAAAAAATATAGGGAACAATGTTTAAGTCCGGGGCTGATACTCATAAATTACAAAAATGAAACGAAATATCGAGGAGAGTTCGAGAACTGACTCTCTGAAATTAATTCGAGCTTTATAAAGTTGACAATATGCCACGGACTC